>JAJMEC010000004.1:378682-428717 GCA_030573955.1 Yamadazyma triangularis
AAAAAAAAAAAAAAAAAAAAAAAAAAAAAAAAAAAAAAAAAAAAAAAAAAAAAAAAAAAATAATAATAAAATAAAACAAAATAAAAAAATCAAATGCTTATAGCAATAACCTCCTCCACTACAATTAACAACAAATATCTACCAAAGTCGAACTCACAACCGAATTCGATACCGGAATAATAATAACAATAATAATAATAATTATTATGTAAAAAGAAAATCAACACAAGACATTGATCCAGAAGCAGTTGGTTTCAGGAGGCGGTATTAAAATCTCATTAAAAAGGTTGCAACTTTAACCAAAAAGGAGTCTGATCCAAGACAACTATTTGGCTGCTAACAATACCAAGAATTCCCTCGAATCAGGAAAAGGTGTAATTGTTGTGAAGGAGATTAAAACCTGTTAAAAGTTAAATCGCGAAGAACAAAGGAGATCAAAGCGAGAGGATGAAGAGAAAGGATAGAGATAAAGAATAAAGAGAAAAGAAGTCACAAGACAAGTAATGACAAGTAATGACGAGTAATGATAAGTAATGACAAAATTCAATTATAGTACGAGAAATGTCATCATTTTCATCCAATATAGTAAATTATGGCAACGGAATTGACTTTATCACGCTTTTAAGTCATCAAAATAGAAGTTTATTTAGGTTTAGATAGTTTATAGTTTATAGTGTCCGGTTTTCACAGGGATTCTCTCTTATCAACTGTAAGAGTTTAACATGCGCTGCTGGTGACAGGAAAAGAGCCGCGAGGCAATGGTTGCTTAATGGAGTAAAAGTGCGGGTCTAGATCAGGCAGAGACAAAAAAATGGATGGGGCCAAGACGGTGCGAAGGGTTAAATTTTGGACCAAGGGAATCTGACGCGGCACGCGTTATGGTTAAGGAGACGGCAATTGGTCCCGCCTTTGGGTTATAAGAGGTGTTATATTGGATAAGAGGGAGTGAGTTATGTGAGCGGAGTTGTAGGGGAGAGAGGAGTTGTTAGGGAGAGAGGAGTTGTTAGGGGAGTTAGAGACTTATGAGAGTATTATTACACCACTATTACACCACTATTACACCATTACTACACCATTATTACTCCTTTATTATATCTTCTACACCTTCTATTTGTGTCTATTATATATACAGAAGATCGGATCTTCAATCCCTATATCAATTCTTCTCCTCTTTTGTCTCTTCTGATTTCTCTTCTGATTTCTCTTCTGATTTCTCTTCTACTTCTCTCTCCTTCAATTCTTGTTCAATATCAAGATTTTCTTGAATATTCCATAAATCTGAATATAACGAATTAGGATCTTCTAAAAGTTGATAATGAGTTCCTTCTTCTTTAAGCTTTCCATTCTCCAATACAATAATCTTATCACTATCAGCAATGGTTCTTAACCGATGTGCAATAGAAACATTAGTATAATTAGTATCATGGAATACTGATCTTATGGTCCTTAATAATGATTGTTCTGTATGAGTATCTAAGGCACTAGTGGCTTCATCGAAAAACGTAATGGGTGATTTCTTCAATAGCAATCTTGCTATAGCTAATCGTTGTTTTTCTCCTCCAGAGATCATCATTCCTCGTTCCCCCACAATAGTGTTGATACCTTCAGGAAGTTCGTCGACAAGTCGATTCAATTGCACTTTCTCTAAAACATCGTATACTTCTTCATCACTGGCGTCTAATCTTCCGTATCGAATATTATCCAAGATGGTTTCATTGAATAAAGGAGTATCTTGAGGAACGATTCCCAATTGTTTCCGTAATGATTCCAACTTAACATCTTTAATATCTTGACCATCGATTAAGATTCTTCCTTGACTAACATCATAGAATCTAAATACCAACCGTAATATAGTTGATTTCCCACTACCACTGGGGCCAACGATAGCCACTTTCTGTCCAGCAGGAATGGTAAAACTAGCATTGTTTAAGATTGGTCTTTCAGGATGATAACCAAAAGTCACATTTTCAAATCGAACTTCTCCTGGAAATTTAGGATGTAATACTAAATCTTTGGCCGTTGGTTTATCAGTAACTTTAATATCATAATTTTGTACTTGAAACAAATTTTCCATATCCAATAATGATTGTTTCAATTCTCTATAAACCGATCCCAAAAAATTCAAAGGTACTGATAATTGAAACACCAATTGATTAATTAATACCAAATCCCCTACGGTCAAGCCACCCGTGGCCACTCCATGACATCCCATAAACATCATTGCTGTTAAAGAACTAGTAAAGATAAAGTTTTGTCCGGAATTCAAGAATGCCAATGATGTAGCCACTTTAATACTGGCATTTTGATACTTGGTTAATGCCGATTCATATTTTGATGTTTGGAAAGCTTCATTGTTGAAGTACTTGACGGCTTCAAAATTAAGTAAGGAATCTAATGCTACATTAGCTGCTTGATTATCAGCATTATTAGCTTGTCTTCTGAATTGAGTTCTCCATGCTGTAGTTCTAACTGTAAATATAGAATAGGCTAACATGGTCATAACTGTCAATGTAGCAAAAGTTGCTCCATAATTGTAAGTCAATACCCCACAAACAATACTAATTTCAAACGTTATAGGAATAATATGAAATACCATAGCATTAAGAACATAAGAAATCCCTTTAGTTCCTCGATCTATGGCTCTAGTTAATCCACCAGTTTGTCGAGATAAATGGAATTGTAAATCCATGTTTAAAAGATGTTTGAAAGTATTTAAAGCCACTCTTTTAATAGCCGTTTGAGCCACAGAAGCAAATATAGCATTTCTTAATTCTCCAAAGAGAACAGCTCCAAATCTGGCTCCACCATAAGCAAATACCAATGACATCATTGCTGTTCCTGCTATACCTAAAGATCCTGTCCAATCAACATTCATACCATCGATGATTCTTTTGAAGAAAAATGGCACTTCCACTGTAAGTAACTTGGAACATATCAATAATGCTAATGCTATCACCACTCTTAATCTAAATGAAAAATTATTCTTAGGCCATATAGTAGCCAATAATGATCTTAACATATGAGCTTGTGATGTAGTAATTTCTCTTCCAAAAAGCAGTTTTCCATTTTTATATAGCCGTCTAGATGTATGGAATTGTTTAATATTAGGAATTTGTTTAAAACCATGAAATGGTTTAATATTATAGACTTTATTGGTGGTTAAACACCGATTTCTGATTAATCCTGAAGAAATGGTTCTTGATGGAATTAGGGAATTTATTTTTGGGGGGAAATGATTTATCTGTTGAAAAAATGTCCCATTTATATTATTTATATGATTACCTCCATTGAGTTTAGGCTTTAAACCAATTCGAAGTAGTCCATTCATGGTGTTACTTGCCGATACGGAGAACACTGAAAAGTTTCAAGTGAGTGAGAGAATGAGAGAGAGAGAGAGAGAGAGAGAGAGACATTTGTTTTTCCTGGAGCGCGCACGGTAACGCCACGACGAACGTGGTTGCGCCCCGACATTCTCATTTGTTTTTTTTTTATTTTTTTTTTCATCACCTGAATTCTCCCAAGTGATATCCTCGTGATAGTCTTAAGTAGTAAACACTGATAAAGAGTATTGCTAATAGTTAAAACCATGAGTAAAAGAGAAGGAGAACAAATGGATTCAGCAATGGAAAAGAAAATGAAAGCAGAAAAGAAAGATAATGATATTGCTATAGATTCGGAATTGTTAGGACAGCAATCCTCATATGATCAAAACAAATCAGAAGGAGCAGCTGCAAATGCTGCCGCAGCTGCGTTAAGTGGATATAATGAAAGTAAAGATAATGAAGAAGTGAATCAAAGAGGAGAAGCAAGTCATCATTCAGGAGAATCAGCTGCAGTTCAAGCCGTGGCTAATGCAGCAGGAAGAGGCAATGGGATTTCTATTCAACCAACGACATTACCACCTAATAAGCCACTTCATGGAAGTGATGAATGGCATAAATTGAGAAGAGAAAATCATAAGGAAGTTGAAAGAAGAAGAAGAGAATCGATTAATGCTGGAATTAAGGAGTTAGCAGCATTAATTCCTACTTCTGATACTAATAAGGCTCAGGTATTACAAAGGGCAATTGAATTTATTAAGAGATTAAAAGAGAATGAAACTAATAATATTGAAAAATGGACTTTAGAGAAACTTTTAACTGAACAAGCTGTTAGTGAATTGGATGCTTCTAATACTAAATTGAAACAAGAATTGGAACGGGCTTATAGAGAAGTTGATCATTGGAAGAAAGTAGCTGGTGATGGGAAATAGGTGAATGTGTATGATAGTTAGTTATGTTTGTTTATGTACATTAAGTGTTTTTATGAAAGAGTATTGAAAGAGTATTGAATGTTTATTAAATGTTTATTAAATGTTTATTAAATGGTTATTAAATCTTTAAAGTATTGTGCTATGTGCTAATGTTTATGCATTTGAACCCTCATAAACTGATAGTAGCTTCATATAACTCTCTATTTCATCATTATAATCAAGATAATCATTATACACCTTGAATAAAAAGGGATCTAGTTTCATAGGTGGTGATTTCTTTATTTTTAATACCAATGATGGATCTTTATCGTATAAAAGTTTTCGAAGTTCTTTTTCATGGGAATCAGTAAAATCTCTAGAAGTTATAAAACTTATTAATATTTCATCTTTATGAAGAAATTCAATTAAATCATCGTGTGATAAATTCATAATCAGATCAAGTTGTGATTTATTTAATTCTGTACCATATTGATCAACAATTTCACCATTAGCTTTACGTTGTTCTGCTTCTAATTTCAATTGTTTCCTTTGAACATCAGTTAATTCATAACCAGAATCATCAAAATTAAATCCTTCATCATCCTTATGATTTAAATAATACTCTTGATAATTATTATAACGAATCCATTTCTCTTTATCCGTCAAAAAATAATACAAATCCTCTTCTCTAACCCAAAGTCTAATTTGAGGCATGAAAATATGTCCAGCAAATTTATTAACTAATAATCCTTTATTATATTCCACGGAAAGGGTTTTAGTGAATCGATTAGGTACATAACCTATTTCTCCTTCAACACTGGTTTTAATTAAAGGGCTTATATCACTAAAGTCACTGAAATGATTATTTCTACAATTATAAAGTTGTAAAAGTTCATTATTTCGGGTCCAATCTTTTGCAGGTAATTGATCTTTCTCTCGTTGTTCAATTTCTTCTGGTGAAGTTCCAACTATATTATATCTGGAAGGAGGGATGGAATTAGATACGGCTAACCCAGTTATATCAATATATAAACCCGTATCCAAATCAATGAATCGAGCATCAATATTATTATTACCATTACCTTTAGCTCTTAAAGTGATAAAAGAACCACAATCAACAAAATATCTTCCCATACCATCTTCAAGATTCTCCACCACTAAAGTTTGATTAAAATCTCGAGATAATTTATGTAAATCATTAATAGGCATTTGAACATCAATATCATTATCCCAAGGAAAAGCAATCCCATTCCAATACCAACTTAATAAAGAACCATGAGCTACCCAAGTATTAATACCATTTTTTCTACAAAATGATAAAAAGGTTCTCACCAATCTATGTAAAGTCAAAGTTTGTTCATAAGTTTGATACAGAACACCAGTATAAAATCTCCAATCATAATGATCACCAAGAGCATTTTCAACCAAACGAGTTTCAGAAAAGTATTTAGGAGGACCACCAGCTTGAATTTCAGCTTTCGAGTATTGAAGACTTTGATAATAAGCTAAATCAGTTGGTGATAATGTTTCACCTGCCGTTATTTTTTTTTGATAATCATTTATAACATCATCAAAGTTAATATTAAAATCTTGAGGACGTAAATTGATTTTATAATCTTTAATAACATCATTTTTATTAGAAGAACAAGATGATTTTAAAGCTTTAAATTCTTTTACTGCATTAATAGATTTGGATTGGGTATGAGAAATATAATCATCGACTAAATTAGAATCAAGTAATTTTGATTTATCATCATTAGTGAAAACCCGATAAGAACCTTCATTAGTTAAAAAGAAAATCAGGGCTGGTGGAGGAGCAAATGTGTATAAATAAGATTTCCCCGTAAGAAGAGCAATATCAGAAGTAATCTTTGGTGGAGAACGAAATACATTAAACCCAGGAGTGAGTTTATTATGCTTATAGAATTCTGGAGATAAATCATCATCATCAATACAAAATTCAAAAGGATCCACGGTTTCAGGATTGGGGAAAGGTTCATCGGGATCATGATCCATAGCATGGATTCTTTCTTCTTCAGGACGAGAATCTAATAATGCACAACTGGAATTTTCACTACTTGAAGCCAACAAGTATTTATTCAACACAGAAAGATCAACCCAATCATACCAATGGAAAGGAACATGTACAGGAGCTTTGGGGTTCTTTTCAAGGGTCCGTTTAATATGGTTTATATAAATACCAAGGGTGAACCGAGGATCAAAAGGTTGAAGTTGAGGCCGAGAGGGTTTATCCCGATCATAATAATAATAAGGAATATCCACAGTCATATAATCATAATTCTTAGCATGATCATTAATAGTGAAAAAATTATCTTCAACATTATTTTTAATTTTGTTATTAAAAATAGCATCAGCTCTTTTATTTAGTCGGGAGTTTTTGTTTTTATTATTATCACCATAGAAAGAAGCAAAAAGGTTATCGAAATAATTTTTCAGCCACTTTCCATATTCAGAATTACTAATATTAGACAGTAAAGCCGTTTGTGATGACACAAATGATATCATAATCACAGTAAGGATACCTGCCACAACAATAACTTTGGTATACTTTCTTCTAATCAGTAAAGACAACATGGGGAAGGAGAAAGAAGAAGAAGTAAAAAAAAAAACAACAAAAAGACAAAAAAAAAAAGGAATGTAAAAGATGTTTCAAAGTATAATAGGATGAAGATGATATAAAGTGAAGAAGCACCCAAAAGGTACAAGTAATAGGAAGAAGATGTGGTTGTTAAAATGTGAAAGCAATAACAATCGTGTGACAAAAGGCGGTCGTGTAAGTGAGGGATGAGAAATCTATAATTAGAGAAGTGAGAAGTGAGAAGTGAGAGAAGGAAGGAATAGAATGAGAAGGAGAGAAAGAGAAGAGGAAAAAATAAAGTACGAGAAAAGGCGAGGGAAGAGAAAAAGGATATATAGGTGTAGGGGTGTAGGGGTGTAGGGGTGTAGAGAGATATGTATAGAAATAGTTATCATTACTATGTCATTAGTGTAACATTACTATCATTACTAACATTACTATCATTACTAACATTACTAACATTACTAACATTACTAACATTACTAACATTACTAACATTACTAACATTACTATCATTACTATCATTACTATCATTACTATGTCATTAGTGTAACATTACTATCATTACTATCATTACTATCATTACTATCATTACTAACATAACTAACATAACTAACATAACTATATCATCCCTACACCATCACCATTTCATCTCTCCTTTCTCGTAAATACCATCTCTCTGATGGTTCATGCACGAAACTTCCTCTGCATTTAAATCTTTGTTACTGAAAAGCGCGGCCGGCATATAACCCACCACACAAGACAACGGCTTCTGCCGTATGGATAACTCCGGTTCGGTTAGTACCTGCACCAGTTATGTAACTAATGACAATGGTTAAAGTTAACGAATAACGGTTAAAGATTAACCGTGGGTTTAAACTGATGTTTAATAGGTTGATTGTTGAGTTGAGTTGAGTTGAGTTGAGTTGAATTGAGTTGAGTTGAGTTGAATTGAGTTGAATTGAGTCGAGTTGAGTCGAATGAGATTGTCATATTTCACACTTTGATACAATCTAAATCACTTGACACATACATTTTCATTCCTGTACTTTAACCCATCTCCATGTTTCGTTGTTACTTCCTATATATTACTAAACCCTAAACCCTACTCCTACTCCTACTCCTACACGACATGGAATTATCCGGGCCGATTTTTGTGTAACTTCGGCCATGTCCGCGACTTATTATTGGTGGATGATTTAGGATTTTTCGCCTTATCTCAAGATTTGCAGCAAACCCCTGTGAAATATTACCATCCATATTTGATGAATATGTTTGGATATAGAGGAGATATGAGGTTTTTTGTGAAAAAGTAGATCTATAATTGATTCAGCTCCATTAATATTAGTGGATTTTCTCCTTTTCCCGACCCTTTTCGGCCCTTTCCGATTCCCCTATATCACCTTTTCTCATCATCGTTCATCTCCGGTGGTTTTCCTTATCAATGGATTTTTTTTCTTTGCACGAAAAAAATAATCTTTTTTTTTTTCTTCTTTCTTTTCTCATACTTTAACCTTTCCTAATTGGGTCAAGATTTCATATTGAAAAAAAAAAAAAACTATTTAAATTAATCATTATCTCCTCCTCCTTATTTGATCTGGATTAATTGCATCTTGAAAATATTAAAACCATGCTTCAATTGTCTGATTTCAAATCTGGAAGTAAAAGAGTGTTCAAAAAATGGACTACTAAAGAAGGGTTCTTTGGTGATTATGATTATTTATACTTATTCACTCCAGAGATTCCTTTCACTAGAAAAGCTCCAAAGACTCAACCATTTTTTGGCTTAAATAGTGATATGCCTTTATTCTTAGGGGCTTTGTTAGGTTTCCAGCACGCTTTGGCCATGTTGGCTGGTGTGGTAACTCCTCCTCTTATCATATCTGGAGTAGCTAACTTTGATAGTAGTACTAAAGAATACTTGGTTTCAGCATCTTTAATTATCACTGGAATCTTATCTTGTATACAAATCACCAGATTTCATATTTATGGAACTCCTTATTATATTGGGACAGGATTATTGAGTGTTTGTGGGACATCTTTTGCTACTATTTCTATTGTTACTTCTGCTTTCCCCATGATGTATGAAAATGGCTTTTGTCCTACTGTTGATGGTGTTCCTCAACCATGTCCTGATGGTTATGGAAGAATTTTGGCTTCAGGTATTGTATGTGCATTGTTTGAAATCTTATTAAGTTTCCTGCCACCAAAGATCTTACAAAAAGTGTTTCCTTCTTTGGTCACTGGTCCTGTTGTTTTGTTAATTGGTACTCATTTAGTGGGTACTGGATTCACCAATTGGTTAGGTGGTGATTGTGATAATGATATGTGTCCTTCTAACCATGGATCTATGGCTGAATGGGGGTCTGCTCGGTTTGTTGGTTTAGGGTTTACAGTATATTTAACCATTATTTTGGCAGAAAAATTCGGGTCTCCAATCATGAAATCTTGTGCTGTTATTGTTGGATTATTAGTTGGTTGTATTGTAGGTGCTGCCACTGGTTACTTCTCTGATGATGGTATTAAAGCTGCTCCTGTTATTACTTTCCCCTGGGTCCAAACATTTAAATTAGAAGTCTATGGTCCTTTTATTCTTCCGTTTTTGGCTGTGTTTATTGTGTTGATGATGGAAGCTATTGGTGATATCACTGCTACTTCTGAAGTGTCTCGTTTAGAAGTTGAAGGTGAACTTTATGAATCCAGAATCCAAGGAGGAATCTTAGCTGATGGGGTTAATGGGATTTTAGCTGGTTTAATGACTATGACACCATTATCAGTGTTTGCTCAAAATAATGGGGTTATTTCTGTTACTAAATGTGCTAATAGAAAAGCTGGTTATTGGTGTGCTTTCTTTTTATTCATTATGGGACTTTTTGCTAAATTTGCTGCTGCCATTGTTTCTATTCCAAAAGCCATTCTTGGAGGAATGACTTCATTTCTTTTCTGTGCTGTTGCTGTTTCTGGTATTAAGATTATTTCCACCACTGAATTCTCCAGAAGAGATCGGTTTGTTTTAACTGCTTCTATATTACCAGGTTTAGGATCGGTTTTGGTTCACAATTGGTTCAGTAATGTGTTTACTTATGATGGTCCAAATAGAAGTTTAAAAGGGTTCTACGATGCTATTGTATTGGTTATGAATACTGGATTTGCTCTTACTGGATTTTTAGGGGTGATCTTGAACTTATTATTACCTCAAGTTCATGATGAAATTGAAGAGATTAATGAAGTTGTATTGGAAACCGTTGGTTCTGCTGATCAAAGAGGAATGGATGTTTACAGTATGAAAGAGAATGAGAAATTGGCCACGGCTGCTTCGAATAATGTATCATCATCATCACCAGAGAAGTGATTGAGTAATCATATTTGATTGATTTTTCATTTTTCATTTTTCATTTTTCATTGATTTTTCATTTTCCTCAGTCATTTCCCATTATCACCACTCATTTTTCACCTCCCTTAACTTCCCGTGTGTTATAGTTTTTCATTTCTATCAATAATCTATGGTTTATATTTTACATTTACATTTAATTTGGTCTTTTTCATTTCCATATTCACATTCTTGCAGCCATTTCATTGGTTCCGAGGTTTATCAAAAATGCGACTTTTGAAATCTCGTATTTGATTTTATATATAATTTTCTTTTCTTTTACTTTTTCTTTTCTTTACTTTTTTTGTTTTCTTCATTTTTTGTTTTCTTCATCTTCTTCTTCCAAAATGAACGTGGCAATAGCTCCTTTACCTAATAAGGCATCTCCAAACTTAAGTTTACTCCTTCAGTTAAATAAAGCCTTGAAGAAAACAGTATTAAGTAAACACTTTTATCAAGAGATTAATGATAAAATATTAACCAAAACTTCCACTTTAGATTCTACATTATACTTCACATGTTATTTTGCCTTGTTAATATCGTCGATCTTGAATAATAAAACTAAAATCAAACGGTTTTTAAATGATCAAAGAATTAAACTTATTCGTATGATACAAGCTCGGACTAATGTTGATTTATCATCCACCAATAATAAATGGTTGAAGAAATTAGTTGATACTACAAATAGTTCCATTGCTATCCCTGAAACGACATCTAACTTGGCTGGACATTTGAAAGGAATGTATGGATACATTGCTGATGTTAGAATATTCAATCGTTTATTTGATACCATTAAATATACTCCTTGGATAATTGATGAAATTAATAGTTTTATGTCACCAACTTCCAGTCCAGGAATGAAATTCAATCGATTTGTCAATGTATTACAATCATTAAATTGTTTCCTTTTGGAAGTCCTTGAAAATTTGGGATGGTTAACTGATCATAATTGGATTGGTACTAATGATAATAATTATTGGTGTATAGAAACATATATTTGGTGTTCAAGAGTTTGGGGAGCTTACATTGTTATTGAAATCTTGGAATTGTTTAGAAGAGTTCCTATGAAAAATTGGGATAAAAATTGGAGATTAAGTTTATTTAAACAAGCTGTACAATTACCCTTAGTGGTTCATTGGTCTTTATATGAAGGTTGTTTAACTCCTTTCTGGGTAGGATTATTTGGAAGTGGAGCTTCCTGGTGGGGTTTCAGAGACGTTTGGCGTACTTTAGAGTTATAGGGTGGATCTTTATATTTATTTATACAAACAACTGTTACTATTACTATCTTTTATCATTATTTTCTATGCTTTGGCTTCACTTCTTTCTAATTGTCGAGATCTATCGAAATAAAGATTTGGATGATTGATATGTAAACTAGTATAATCTTTGCTTTTAGCTTTATGAGTCATATCAAATACTCTAGTACAAGCAACAGTATAATTATTATTATTGACATCATCGACAATTTCATTAATATCACTTTGTTCTTTAATTCCCATATCATTTAAGTTTCTTGTTAATGCATCCAAATTTAGATCTCTATAGGGACATCCATGATATTCTCCTTTACTAGGTTTAGGCTTAGATAATATAGTAGCACAATCCCAAGGTTTATAGTTGGTTCTACTACCTTCTAAACCATAATTATGTCGAATATTATACTTATAATTTTTATTAAATGATTCCAAGGAAATAGTAGAAGGTGGTTTAGTGAATTGATAACCCCAGAATTTCAATGCTTCATCAACATTTAATCCAATTCCTTTTAAAAACAATCCCAATTGTTGACGTCCAGCATAACGTAAATGACTATTAACACTAGCACTCTTTTGTAAGTGACTAGCACACATAGGATAATGTTTGGTAATGGCAGGGGTCATTATTGATTGAGCATTAATATCACCATTGGCACCATTATTACTATAATCAGCTTGGTATTCAATATTGGAGAAATTTCTTGATAAATTATTTAATAATGGTAATAATCTATCATCTTCTTCTAATTTAGGAATACTTTGAAAAGTATTTAAAAGTTGTCGAGATAAATTATCCAGAAATTCCACTGCCAATAAATTCAATTGTAATGTAGTAGGAATATAACCATAACCTTTACTAATATAAATAGATCTTGAACTGACTAAATTAGGGATTTTTTCAAATGGTAATTTAATGAAATTTTCTTTTACTTTAACATGCTGTTTTAATTGATCATTATTAACAAATACATTAGTTCCTGATCCATTACCACCATTTTCCATAGTTAATTGGTTTTTAATAATATTCCCCGTGGAATTATATAATTGATCAAATATTTGTAATTTTTCTTCATTAGTAATATAATTCCAATTCAATTTATTATTATACAATTCAATAAAATGTTGTTGTTCTTTTGGTTGTAATAAATTATACCGAATTTTAAAAAGAATAACTTCATTCTTAATAAATTTACTCCTCAACTCTTCTGTTCTACAGAATACAAGACGAAGAATAAAATGACTATAATAATCTTTTTTCCGTTCTTCATTAACTATTCCACTATTCTTCTGATCATTACTCAATGGTGATAATGGTAAATATTTCCCTAACAATGGTTTAATTGTAGTTTCTATTTCCTTCATAGATTTACTTCTTGCTAAACTTGATTCTATTTCAATTAACACTTTTAATCTATCAATAGCCCAAATTTCAAATTGTTCTAAAGTGATCTCTTCTAAAGGAGGAATATCATAAAAACTTAACCGATTACTGTATAAGGAATCTAAATGTGCCGATTGAAAAATGGCTTTGGTTTCAAAGTTCCGTCTTCCAGCGGTTCTTCTCTTTGTTTGTCTGAACATGAAGAAATATTAAAAAGAAAAAGAATGAAATATAATTCAATATAATTCAATATTTTTGATTATGTTTTGATAATATTTCTCATTTTTATAACGCGAACGCGTTCCCTGAATTTGTGTAATTTATCACCAAAGTCGCGAAATAAATCTTGAAAACTATCGCCATTGAAAAGAAAAAAAAGGCTTTTAAGTCATTAAAATCTATCAAAACCGACGGCACAAAGTAAAAGATGAGTGACGTCAGAATCGATGGTAATAAATTCCATCAAAGGTTATCACTTGTACAAAAAAACTTGACAAGTGAAGCGGAAACTTTTGGTGGATTATTGTATATGGTGGGAGCAAGGGATGATGATAATACTTATAAGAAGCCTACAGTATTACAAACGTGGTTATTAGGATATGAGTTTGTTCACTCGGGGATGTTTATTACACAGAATAAGTGTATTTTCATCACGTCGGAGAATAAAACCAAATATTTGAAGTCATTGACATCAAAACCTACATCTAATTCGTCTGAGGTTGAAATTTGGACGAGAACCAAAGATGTTGACCACAATAAGAAGTTGTTTAATGATTTGGTGGAAAGTGTAAAGTCTGTTAGTGGAGAGAAATCCATTGGAAACATTGAAAAAGCTAAATATAAGGGGAAATTCATTGAAGAATGGGAAGACATCAGTAAAGATAAAGACATTAAGTTTACTGATTCATCATTATTATTATCGAAATCAATGGAAGTTAAAGACCAAGATGAATATTCTAATCATTCAGTGGCTTCTAAATCTTCAATGGTTATGATGGATGTATTTACTAATGAAATGATGAAGATTGTAGATGAAGAATCTAAAGTATCTCATGTTAAATTAAGTGAAACCATTGAAGATAGAATTGAAAAGAACAATTGGTTTAATAAATCTCCTTTGGGTAAAAAATTATTATCGAATTTGGCTGAATTTGATCAAGATTTATTAGATTGGTGTTATTCTCCAATTATTCAAAGTGGTAAAGAATTTGATTTACGTCCAAGTGCTCAATCTTCTAGTAAGAATTTAGCCACTGAAGGGGTTATTTTAGCTTCTTTAGGGTTAAGATATAAGAATTATTGTTCTAATATTGGTAGAACTTTTTTAATTGATCCTACCAAATCTATGGAATCTAATTATGATTTCTTATTAAAATTACAATCTCATTTAATTACCAATGTATTGAAACAAGGTACTATAGCGAAAGATGCTTATCAGGGAGCTATTGATTTTATTACCAAAGAAAACCCTGATTTAGTAAGTAATTTTACTAAAAATTGTGGTTGGTTAATGGGGATTGAATTTAGAGATTCTTTATTAATTTTGAATGCTAAGAATGAAAGAAAGTTAGTTGATGGTCAATTATTTTCTTTAACTATTGGATTTAATGATTTAACCAATGATAATGGTTCAAAATATTCTTTAGTATTAACTGATACCATTAAAATTACTGATTCAGAACCAACAATTTTGACTAATCATTTAAAATCTCGTTCAGAAGTTTCTTTCTTTTTTAAAGATGAAGGAACCAAAGTTAAAGATGAATTAAATGGAACTGATTCCAAAAAATTGAAATCTGATAAAGATATTAAGATTGAAAAGAATTTAGCTGTAAATGAATCTAATTCAAAGATTTTAAGACAAAAATTAAGACATGAAGCTAATGAAAATGATGATTCAAATCAAGAGAAAATCCGTCAAGAAATCCAAGGTAGACTTCATGAAAAGAGATTACAAGAAGGATTAGCTAGATTTTCTAAAGCTGATGCTGCTGATGAACTGGAATATAAACCAATTTTCAAAAAATATGAATCTTATTCCCGAGAATCACAAATTCCAAGTAATGTCAGAGACTTAAAAATTCATGTTGATTATAAAAATCAATCTATCATATTACCAATTTGTGGTAGACCAGTACCATTTCATATTAATGCTTTTAAGAATGGATCTCAAAATGAAGAAGGAGATTTTACTTATCTTAGACTTAATTTTAACTCTCCTGGGTCTGGTGGTAATACTTCAAGAAAGTCTGAATTACCTTATGAGGACTCTCCTGATAATTCATTCTTAAGATCTTTAACTTTTAGATCAAGAGATCATCAAAGAATGATTGATGTTTATAAAGCCATTCAAGATTTAAAGAAAGATTCCGTTAAACGTGAACAAGAAAAGAAACAAATGGCTGATGTTGTAAGTCAAGCCAATTTAGTAGAATTGAAAGGATCTAGAGTTAAAAGATTGGATTCAGTATTAGTTAGACCTCAAGCAGACACCAAGAAAGTGGGAGGAACTTTACAAATTCATGAGAATGGTATAAGATATCAATCATCATTTAAAATGGATCAAAAGATTGATATTTTATTTTCTAATATCAAACATTTATTTTTCCAACCATGTAAAGAAGAATTGATTGTATTAATTCATTGTCATTTAAAGACACCATTAATGATTGGTAAACGGAAAACCTATGATGTTCAATTTTACCGAGAAGCTAGTGATATGGCATTTGATGAAACTGGAGGTCGTAAAAGAAAATATAGATATGGAGATGAAGATGAATTACAACAAGAACAAGAAGAAAGAAGAAGAAAAGCATTATTGGATAAAGAATTCAAACAATTTGCTCAATTAATAGCGGATTCTTCAGGAGGAAGAGTTGATTTAGATATTCCATTCCGAGAATTAGGATTCCAAGGGGTTCCTTTTAGATCAGCAGTATTTTGTATGCCAACTAGAGATTGTTTGGTTCAATTAATTGATCCTCCTTATAGTGTCATTACATTAGAAGAAATTGAAATTGCCCATTTGGAAAGAGTTCAATTTGGATTGAAAAATTTTGATTTAGTATTTGTATTTAAAGATTTTAATCGTCCTGTGGCTCATATAAGTACTATTCCTATGGAATTATTAGAAGATGTTAAAAATTGGTTAACTGATGTAGATATTCCTATTAGTGAAGGACAAATGAATTTAAATTGGGGAAGTATTATGAAAACCGTTCAAGCTGATCCTTATCAATTCTTTGCTGATGGTGGATGGTCTTTCTTAACCGGAACAGGAGAATCTGATGATGAAGATGAAGAAGAAGAAGAATCAGAATTTGAAGTCTCTGATCCTGATCCAAGTGATGAAGATGTAGGAAGTGGTGAAGATGAAAGTGAAGATGATTATTCAGAAGGCTCGGGTTCTGATGCTTCAGGCTCAGAAGTTGATGAAGAAAGTGATGGTGATGATTGGGATGAAATGGAGAAGAAAGCTGCCAGAGAAGATAATGCTTTCAGAGATTAGTTTTCTAATTATAGTCTAATTTTGTATAGTTATTATAATATAAAGGTTATACTAGTTTTGAAAAGGGTCGTGCGCGAGGCCAAATAATGGCTTTTTTTTTGTTTGTTCGCGTTTCTGTTATGGGAATAATGTGTGACAGAACGACGGATCCTTCTTAATTTCTAGAAACAAAAATTGATTATACGGTGGTTTAAAGAAGATTACTGTAAAGAAAATAAACACAAAAACGGAAATAATCGAAGGAAAAGGAATTTAACAATTGTTGAAATTAGTGTGAATTCTTTCATCTATTGAACAAGCAAGTGAGCAACGTAATATCGACAACTAATCACAAACATGGCTGATAATACCGACGATTATTCATATGATTATGAATACTTATACAAAATTGTGTTGATTGGAGATTCAGGAGTTGGGAAATCCAACTTATTATCACGGTTTACCCGGGATGAGTTTAATTTAGAATCCAGATCGACTATTGGAGTTGAATTTGCTACTAGAACATTAGAGATTGATGGCAAGAGAGTTAAAGCCCAAATATGGGATACTGCTGGACAAGAAAGATATAGAGCCATTACTAGCGCATATTACAGAGGAGCCGTAGGAGCATTAATTGTTTATGATATATCCAAAACAGAAAGTTATGAGAGTGTATCTAGATGGTTAAAGGAATTAAAAGAACATGCTGATGCTAATATTGTCATTGAATTAGTGGGTAATAAAAGTGATTTAGATCATTTAAGGGCTGTGCCTACTGACGAAGCTAAAAATTTTGCCAATGAAAACAATTTATTATTCACTGAAGCTAGTGCTTTAAGTTCTGATAATGTGGATTTATCATTCCATCAATTATTAAAGAATATCTATGAAATGATTTCTAAACATCAATTAGACACTGATGATCAACCTACAAACAAGCCTTCTAGTGGGCCCACTATTTCCTTAACACCAGCTCCTCAAGAGAAGAAGAGTAAATCTAATTCTAATTGTTGTTAGGTTTATGTATGCTTTGAATATATATATAAGAATAAAATATAATATATCTATTTCTCTATATCTACACATATATCTATGTATATATAGATAACAACTAACTCTTCTTAAACCCTTTTTTAACACTTACCGGTACTTTTAATGGTTTAGAAACTCCTTTACCTTTATCTAATCCTAGTCTCTTTTTACCGTCTGTCATAGGAGGACTTTCAATGATTACACTTATTATTTGATCACCTCTTAATATTATTAATCCCAAGTTTCTTTTAAGCTCTACAACATCATTACTTCCATTTTTTAAATCTTTCATTGTCTTTTTGGGTATTCTAGTTTCTTCACAATCTGATAATACTAAATTCATATGTTTATCAAAGGCAAGAAGTTGTCCAATGTAGTTTTTATTGTCTATAGTGAATACTTTAAGCCGATAATTTATAAGTTCCGACATTTTTGTCTTTTTCGTTATAGCCACGTTTTGCATTATGGAAAGTTTAGAAGGTTTAATAGAAATTGATACAAGTTTTAATACCGTTTATTTGTTTGAGAAGACTATAATTACCAGTAAAAAAGTGCGACTTTTCAAGAAAAGAGTTGATTATTTTAAAATAACAATGTCAGAAGCTGAAACCCCTGTTCAAAAAGTAGAAGAAATAAAGAAAGAAGAAGAGAAAAAAGTTGACTCAGAGACAAAGGGATATGAGGGTGAAAAAATTGATGTTAAACCAGATGAAAAAGTTGATGAAAAAGCTGAAAAAGGTGATGAAAAACCTGAACAATCTTCAGAATCCTCAGAAAAGAAAAGACCAGCAGAAGATGGAAAGGATAAGAAAAAGAAAAAACAAAGAAGAAGACAATACGATGATTTACCTAAAGAAGCAGAAAAGGAAGAAGAAAACGATGATGATGATGACGATGATGATAATGATGAAGAAGGAAGTGGTGATGACGATAATTTGGATGAAGGTGAAGATGATTTAGCTGAGATTGATTCTACTAATATTATCACCACTGGTAGAAGAACTAGAGGTAAAGTGATTGATTTTAATGAAGCTGCTCAAAAATTAGATCAAGAAAAAGGTGGTGATGACGAAGAAGAAGGTGAAGATGGTGAATTTCAAGAAAAGTAAGTAATAACTTTTATAAAATCTGATTACACATTACTGTACAATCTATAATTATTGTATTTTTGTATAAAAAAAAAAAAACCTGTCTCTAAACAAAATAACTCAACTACGAACGAACAAAAATTATATAAAAAAAAAATAAAACCAAATAAAGTAGTTGAGTTGAATAAATTTTTTAGTGTTTTAACACGAAGCCATATTGAAAGTATAGTAAGGATTGGTGTATCCCACAAAGTTTGAGTTTAAATATTGGATTGGTTGATGAACTGGTGGATTGGGATTATGATGAGGACTGAATTGATAATTTGGTGTATAAGACCAAATGTTGGAGTTGTTGTTAGTAGACCAGATAGAATCATGAGAATACTTGATTGGAGAACTAACAGGAGAAGAACCATAGTTGGAATAATAGTTTGGACCATAACCTGGGGATACAGGAGAAGAAGGAATTGCCATAGAATTATTAACTGGAGAAGCATCTTCTTGACCAGTACAATATTTATCTAACCAAGTCTTCCAACATTCTTCCAAGGTTAAGATATTGGATTCGAAATTAACAACATTTAATTGCCAATTGACATCTTTTAACCATTGTTGTTCTTCTTTGTTTAAAATCTCCACATTCAATCCTGTGGCACCACACCAAGATTTATTAGTAAAAGTATTATCATCATTAAACTTATTACCCAAGATTAACCCGGTAATCAATTTAACAAAGATATCGGATTCGGATAACTCTTCAATGCTATTACCAGAAAACCGTTGATTCATGTATTCTAAAGAAATAACAATAGTCGATTTAGGTAATCTGGTTGCAAATAACACCGAGTTAACCAAGTTTTCGAAATCCTTGGTAGGATTTCTACGTTGTTTCAACATTCCAAAAGCACACCAACTAAGGAAAGTTGACATAGTATTAAGATCATATTCCAAAACGGGATTGATACCACCAGCAGCCTCTTGATGTTGTTGATTTTGTTGGGGTTGAGGTTGGGGTTGATGTTGATACTGAACATGATGAGCTTGAGGCATCATATAAGGATAATTAGGTAACTGAGCATGTAAAGGAGGTGGAGGAGGTGGAGGTAATACTCCAACCATGGTTGGTTGAATCATAGGTTGAGGTTGAGGTAACATATTGGAACTTGGTGGTGGTAAATAATGAGTGGAAGGTACTGGAACTGCCTGATGTGATTGATCAGGATGAAATCCATATTGGGATAAGTAATTAAATGATGAAGTGGCTCTGTGACCTCCAGTACCTAAATTTTGATGATATTGACTTTGGTACATGATTTTAAAATAAAATTAAAATAAAAAAAAACGATAACTTAGTGAAAAGCTCGTTTGTGTCCAAGACAAATAATAAGGGAATAACTTATTAAAAAGCTTTTTCCCAAGATATTAAATGGAAAATTCAATAGAAGAACCAGAATTAGAATAGAAAAACACACACACAAAAGTTTAACTTGTGATATGTTCCTATACAATTCGTAACTTCTTTGACCAAAATAGATTGGACTGTTTTGATTTCCCACTAATACATATAAATATTTTGAAATACTTCCAGTTTAATTAAAAACTAAAAGTCTACAAAATATATGAAAGTAATTGACGAAAGGGTTAAAGAAAAGAACAAAAAGAAAAAAAAAATGAGTAAAAAATTTTATTTTGGTGCCGAATGTCGCGGAAAGGGCGGAGCAGACACGACATTGTCCCGCGACATTGGTGACTGCTTTTTGTTGCTCCATGTGACACGGGGAAGTGTATGCAGGATTAAGACGTGCTGCATATACAATTGGTCCACGGCATATACAGGACTACATACTACTACACAGGAATACACAGAACTCTACCCAATACTCCATATAGTACTATTCGATACTCCATACTTATCCTGTCTATTAACTATATATTCGTACATTCATATGACTATTATTGTTGGTAGTAAGTTACTTGTTCAAGAAGGAGAACCTTCAGGACCTTTGAAACTAAATACCGACCTAATTGGTGGTAATTGAGTCCCACTATTGGCTATACTACCAGGATTCTTTTCATAATCATTAACTTTGATTTCCAGTAAATTCCGGTTGACATTATCCAAATCATTTAATTTTGTCATTGATTGCAAACCTGATTGTGGTTGCAAATGAGGAGATTGTGATGGGGTTTGTAAAGGAGTTTCATTTGGTGATAATAAGAATTCTTGTCTATTACCTGGAGATACCAAATTAGGTGAAGAAGGTCTTGATTTCTTGCTAGGATGATAATCTAAATTCAACGAATTGGAGGAAGAATTTTGATGCAGAGGTGGTAAGGTATTGGAAAAGTATCCTGAAGTATTAACTGAATAAGGTGTTGATGGATATGAAGTATTTCTATTGTTCATGATGGGTTGAGGTTTAATAGGAGTTATTCTTGATAATGAGTTCAAATTGTTAAAAGAATTGGATTTTGATGATAATGAATTGGAAGATTTACTATTGTATTTCATATGGAAGTACTCACTTAAGTTGGTTAAAGAAGGAGGTTTCTGGGATAATTTGAAAGATTGGTCAGGAGACGTGCTTAGGGAATGATTTGCTGATGGGTTTGTGGAGTTATTATGACTGAATACACCAATGGAGGAGCTGGATTCCAGTTTGGTAAGTGGAACTGGCAATACAGGAGGGCTTCCTTGGTGGGGGATAGATTGGGGGATTGATTGAGGGATGGATTGCGGAATCGATTGGGGGAATGCGTGGGGGCCCGCGTGGGGGGCTGAGTGGGGCACCGGTTGTACCGGTTGCACTGATTGGACCTGTTGAGATGGAGCCGATGGAGCCGATGGGACCTGTGGGACCTGTGGGACCTGTGGGACCTGTGGGACCTGTGGCGCGGAATGATTAGAAGTCCCTGTAGGTGAAGATGGAATAGAGAACACAGCAGAGCCCTGTTGAACAAGATGCTGAGGAGGCCCTTGTGGCTGATGTTGATGCTGTTGTGGAATATGATGCTGTTGCTGTGATTGTGGACCTAATTGTTGCTGACCATCAATAAAACAAATCGGATATGGTTGATGATATATGTGTTGACCTTCTTTATCAATAGTCACTGGAATAGCGTACTGAGATTGACCATTAACATGGATCAGATGATCAAACCCTCCTTCCTTCAAGTACTCGGTGGACTTGTTTTTTCTTTTTCTAGTAGTAGGGTTATTGTGGATTCTTAAGTGTCTAGTTAATTCATCTGAACGAGAGAATCTCTTTGTACATCCGGGGAAAGTACAAGGGTGAGGCTTTTCTCCAGTATGAGTTCTTATATGACGAGTTTGATGTTCTAATCTGTGGAATGCTTTGTCACACATGGGACATTTATAAGGTCTGTCATCTTTGGCCTTTTTAGCCCTGTCGATACTGGTTCTATCGATTTCCATGATGAAGACAAATTCGGTAAAACAAAGGGTTTTATATGTCTAAAATTAACTTTCTGGATAAATGGAAGTTTTATCTTCGCTGTCTTGTGATACCTGAGTTAAAGTGTAAAGTTGTATCTTTTCGGAGCAAACGGACAACAAAGAATAGAAACAACTAACTTTAACTATGAAATCACGTTCAAGTCAAAAAGGGAACAAAAAAAATAAAAAATTATGTTATTAGAGGAAAGAAAAGGGATTACAACAATTTTAAAGGAAGAGTTCGGAAGAAAATTTTTGTTCCAAAAAAAAAAAAAAAAAAAAAAAAAAAAAAAAAAAAAAAAAAAAAAAAAAAAAAAAAAAAAAAAAAAAAAAAAAAAAAAAAAAAAAAAAAAAAAAAAAAATAAAAAAAAAAAATGCATGTAAAAATAATACAAAACAAATGCGTTAACCGCAGAAAAAAAAGAAATTCCGATTGATTTTTGGGGGAGCCTCGTCCCAATTAGGAAATAGGGAGCACTGAAAACCGGCAACAAATGAAAAATTGTTCCAGAATATGGAGTAATATTCCGAGTAAAATACCAGATTATTTTTTGATAACGTACGGAGCAATGAAAAAAAGCCCCATATTGGATTATATTTTTAACAAACTAGGAAGGTCTAGATTCATGTTAGAGATATATCTAATATAGAATGAATAAAATCAGAGGATAAAACCATAAAGTTTGGGATCTACAATCACCACAAGTAAAGAGATTATAGTTTAATTAAATTTAATTCAATTTAATTTAATTCCAATTCCATCCCAAAACGGAGGTTTTCTGATATAAAAACGTTTTCATTGTATAATTATTGATGGAATGACCTTTGGTTGTGATTTCCCCATGGGTTAAATAGGGGTGATTGCATATTATACTATTCGTAGCAATCCCCACTCGCTGTACAATATCAACGTTTTTACCGGTTATCGTGTCAAGATCTCATTCCCCCCTTCCCCACTTGCCCCACTATGGAAGCGAGAATATTTCCCTTGGTATAAACAAGTTTTTGTCAAGAAAAAGACTTCGGCCAAAACCATTGATAGTACTGATTTTGTAATTAGTACTAGGGATTGGTTACAAAAGTAGAGCCAAAGCCAAGGGTGAATGAAGGCAGCTTCCGGAGTTTAATCTCCGTCGGATATCCAATGGTATCTTTAACCGAAAGCCATGGATATTTTCTTTTTTCCGGAAACCATGGTAGTTTGATGATGATGGTTTGATGATGGTTTGATGATGGTTTCATGATGATTTATTCAATACAAGAAATCTTATAACCATTGGAAATGGAAGTTATTTGTTCAATATCTTCCATGGTTAATAGACAAAATCACATCAATTACAAGGATTATTTTCGGTGATATCCCCGGGTTTATTTTTTCCGGTTATTTTCTTTGCATCAACCGCCCCAATGGAGTAATTCTTTTTTGTCTAGTTATACACAGGGTCAATGATATATCCGGTGTTTTACTCTATTGGGTCATGGGTTCTGCACTCAACCATTTGTTAAACCAAAGTAGATTATCATACAAATCTTCGGAAAAATCTTGTCCTAAGCCTGTCAGGTCAATGATGTCATTAAAGGTGTTAAAGGAATCAGCAGCATCTTGTTCCGGATATGGTTGAGATTCATCATTAGCATTATCAAGCTTCTCATATACAGTGAAGTTGGGTTTATTGACTTCTGATGACACATTGTTCACGCCAATAGTTTCTAATTCGTTAATGCTTGATTTCCATTTACGAGTAATCATATTATTGGTGGCTTTTAATGCCCAAATACATTCCGAAACCATTTTGAATCGTTTTGCTGGTTTTGATTTGTCTCCATGTTTAACTTGAGCTTTTTCTAATACCTGCATAACCTCAATTAATTGTCGATAACTGGTTACTGCTTGTTTCAGATAATCACCTTGACTTATTAACACTAGAAGCGATATTCCTACCGTGAACATGGTTAATAACGTTGTATACCATGGTACATATAATAAATGAGCTTGATTTATCTGTTGAAATATATTGATGACTTTAATAGCTGCATCCATTACTTGACTTTTTTCTCCTAGACTTTGCTTATCTTTCATCAACAGAGAAAACAAACTTTTACTGTTAATATTAAGAACAAGATCATAATAATGAATTCTTACTTGAGCTTTAATTAATGGGCTTATATCCAGGTTGTGATGGAATATTTCTTCATTGGGGAATCCATTATCATGAAGCCAAACATCAATCCTATAAATTTCTTGATTCACGTTATCATAATCGGATTCTTCCAATATATAAATTCGTTCTTTTTGGATAAAATATGATGCTTTACATATTTGAATCATGGCCAATGATGGTAATGTAATCCAGTCATCAATACTAGATTTTAGGGAAAAATCAAAATTAGGATAATCAACTTCAATTTCATCTTGAGATAATAAATTAGCTTTACCACTTTGTAAACCAAACGTCTTTTCTAGAATGAAAACTGACCAAAAAATTCTTGTGAATCTAAGAATATCATAGTTTTGTTCTCCTTTTTTAAAAGCAGCATAATTATATGGTAATCCCAATGATTTAGCCATGGTAACTGCTTGACCTAAAGCAGCATAAGTAGATGATTGACGATGACAAATGCGGAGATATAATGTAATTAGTAGCCATGATTGGACCAATTCAAATGAGATCCATTGAAAACTTAATGATGATACTATAGTATAACAATGTTTAAAGATGATTTCTTCAGTTATCAAACTATTCAAATTAGAAAGATCAGATTTTTGCATTTCTGTGAATCGAATTGATAAACAAACGATTAAATATAACATGGCTTCAAATAATTTACTATTACTATTCAATTTTTGGAAATCATTGAATTGTTCTATAAATACTGAGTCATGGATTATAGCAAACATGGGATTGATTTCTCGGAAAAAATAATCAATATAGAATTCTATTGGTTCAGGTAATTGTATAGCAGGCATTTTTGGTAATGAATTTATTGATAAGTATTTGGAACCACTAAGATTCCATCCATAATATTGAACTCTAGGAGCCTCTGTCTCATTTTTATCTTTATCTGAAAGATCATTATAAGTATTTTCATTCAAAATTTTGCATAGTTCAATATGATATCTGGGGGAGTATCGAATTTTAGCCAAAGAATACTTTCCGTTGTTAAATGTAACACTCTTATCATGTGCTTGCTTTTGGGGTTCATTAGGAATTCCATTTGTACTTAAATCAACCGTATCAAACTTCCGACGACGTTTATTACCTTGAGATATTTGACTTTCTAACTGATGGATTCTGGATTCTAAATATGAAATGTACAATCTTTGATCATTATTGGTGGATTGTGTATTATCATTTGTAGTAGTATCATTTGTAGTATTTCCATTGACAGCATTTCCATTGACAGCATTTCCATTGACAGCATTTCCATTGACAGCATTTCCATTGACAGCATTTCCTACAGATAATGGTGGAAGTCTATCAGAAAATGTAGGTTGTATGTTTGAATATGGAACTGATATCATATTAGTTGATGGCTGCACTGATGATTGTACTGATGGTTGTACTGATCCCAGAAATATAGGCTGATTTACTTGACCATGAATCTTTGGTTCTGTCGAATATTTCATTTCCCCTTTATTAAACATCCCATCTTCAGCTTGAGGAGTTGGGCGTCTAATTGAAGCATTAGTAGAATAATGACAGGATTTATTATGTTTAGAACATGATTCACAAGGATAAGTTCCGGAACATTTAATTTTCAGTAACCGGCATTTATCACATGCCTTTATTACACGAGTTCTATTTTTTAATCTTGAGAAGTTGGAACTTAAAGGATCATTATCCATAATAGGATGGCTCATAGTTTTAGAAATGGTGATAAATGAATGCGAAAAGTGATATGGGGATGATATTGGAGGATGTGATAGTGATAATAATGATATAGATAAGTGATGTTCTTGATAAGTGATGTTCTTGATAAGTGATGTTCTAGATAAGTGATGATATATATACGAGGTGATATAGATAAGTGATGATATAGATAAGAAGCCATGATAACCATAATTAATACTATTAAAGAGTCTGTCTTCAACTCCCCACCACTTATCTACACATTCTCGACCAATTCTAGTTAATATTAAGCGCCGTGGCGCAGTGGAAGCGCGCAGGGCTCATAACCCTGATGTCCCAGGATCGAAACCTGGCGGCGCTATTTTTTTCTCTTTTTTTTTTTTTTTTTTTCTCAATTTCTTCCAAATCAATGAACGCGAAATGATTTTAAGAAAAATTACATAAACTCAAAAGTTTCAAACACGTAATATGGTAAGTAAAAGTGATAACAACACAGTCCCAACTAAAGTACTAACATTATAAAGGTCAACCAATCTCTCAAACAAAGACAAGCTACTAAAAAGTTTGATAAAAAGAACCAATTAAGAAGAACTGGGAAGTATACAGAAGAAGATAATAAAGTAGAGTATCCAGTAAGTAAATGGTGGATTGCAGCATTAGTATTTTTAGTATGTGGAGGGGCTATATTAGAGTTGATTAGAATGTTTTTCTGAGTGGATGGAAGTAGTAGAAGCTAGAGAAGTAGTAGAAGCTAGAGAAGTAGTAGAAGCTAGAGAAGTAGTAGAAGCTAGAGAAGGATGGATTTCGAGGATTTCAAGTGGTCGTTATGATGGTAATGAAGCCACATACTTCTAAAGGCTTTGTGTTTATCCAAATCATTGATTGATTTTTTCAACATTTAAAATACACGTTACAATTGTCTAAATTTATTTATCATACACATATACTCTATAAAGATTGTTCAGCATAAGTAGGCTCACCAAAGGAGAAAATAGATCTTTGTTCTAATTTGGTTAAATCTTCAGCCAGAGCAGGATCTAAATGAACATTACTTAAATCCTTTTCAGGATATTCTTCAGGATGTCTTAATTGATAATGTTTAACTGCCGATGGGAATAAATCAATTGACCAAAGAATTAAAATGAAACCATACCAAAAAGATACCGCCCATTCAAAAATGGCAGAAATAGTTATAGAACCATGCAATTTATTAACCCCAAAGATAATAGCTAAAACCAAGGCAATGATTAACCAAAGTACTTTAGCAAAGAAAGCAATCATATAAACATTAGCCCATCTATGTTGACCAAAAACGACTTTTTCATGATTGGGACTTAATCTAGTAGGGAAATTACCAAAGATAAATGAATTAAAAAGATTAAACAAACAAGCAAGGAATGCACCAGCAATGAAAAGTCCCACCATAGAAAAATGGACATTTTCATGAGTATTTGTTTTAAAAATACTAACCAAAATAATACCAACTTCACCAGCAAGTCCACATATTATAGACACAATAGAAAATGCTGTTTGTTTAGTACTAACATAAGGTTGTAATTTCTTCATTCTTCTTAAAACAAATTCCATAATCAAAGTCCCCACAAAGAAAATGGCTTGGAAAGCAGCACAACTAATAAATAATGGCTGCAAATTGGTGGCCCCAATATCAGATATAAATGCTGGATTTTGATATTCATCATTCCATTTATATTGAGGATCCCCTTGAAGGTTCCAAGCTACCAACATAGCAATTAACATCCCCCACCATACTATAGCACATATCCAAGGAATGATGTAATAATGGACTATTTTAAATTTAAATGCTCCCATTCTTTTTTCTGTTGTTGATATTCTTCTTCCACTGTCAAAGAAAAAAAATATTTATCAAAAATAACTTATACAACTTTTATTGTTAAATACTTTAATGTATCCAATAAAAATGTTTCACAGGATTAGTTAATACTTGAAAATTTTAGCAATATAAAGGCTGTGGTGGATTAAAAATGATGAAATCGCAACCACTTAGCAGAAAAATTTCACCTTAACCTCAATAGAAAAAGAAAAAGGAAAAAAAAAAAAGGCTAATTCAACGTCTTCAAAATCAACCAAGTAAGAAAGAAAAACTAGTGATGTTTTGTTCCTCAGGGATTCAGGGTACTTAAATAAGCTTGATGTTTATATGCGGTCCTTTTGATCCTGAACATGAGCGTGAATTGTGGGACTATTGTTGTGGCATAGGTTTGTTTATTGTTCAGTTTCATTTTTATTGTCGCGAGACAATAGGGCCTTGGTTGCGGTTATAGTGGAAATAAATAGGAAGTAAATAAGTCGTAATGCGAAAAGTTGCTGGTGGGGTTACTATCCAAGGAAGACAAAGACAATTGATGAGAGGGCAATTGATGGTTACGACGTCATAATGATGTATAGATATATGGTTACAGCAAAGTGAGATATAGGAACCAGCAATGATACAAATGGAAGTAATTGAGGAATTGAGGATAGAGTTTGCGAAGTTTCAGGGTTTCCTATTGTTATATAATCGTGTGAGTTGTTAAATGGAAAAAGAAAGTTGTGAGCATTCCCAGAAGAGAGACAAGTGATCCGGATTGAGACAGATAGGGAGATCATAGACAAGTGGAGTTGAGAAGTGGAGTTGACAAGGGTGACAAGAGTTAAGAAAGACACGAATCTATGAGATTATGAGAGTATAGTACAAGAAAACACGATAAGAAGGGTATAAGAGGAGGGTATAAGAGAAGGGTATAAGAAAAGGGTATAAGAAAAGGGTATAAGAAAAGGGTATAAGAAAAGGGTACAAGAAAAGGGTACAAGAATAAACAGAAAGGATACAAATAAAGGACACAAATAAAGGACACAAGTAAAAGAGATTTCTTATGTTGAAGGCTTTGAATTTGTTGAAGGCTTTGAATTTGTTTATAACATGTAAATAATTAGCAATATGTAAATGGTTGATATTTATTCATTACCTGTTACTTGTTACCTGTTACTTGTTACCTGTTACTTGTTACTTGTTACTTGTTACCTGTTCTTAATGTATCTTCGATTGAGCTATTGTCTATGTTGTAAAAGCCTAATTCTCTAGCCAGTTACTCTTTAACTGTCTACTAACTCTAACCTTAAGCGGTTAACACTTTAACTTGTTCAACTCTATTACTCAAATCTCAAATCTCAAACTCACTCAAATCTCTTCACTTCTCTTTTGCTGGTGTCAAAATAGTCTAATTTGACTTTATACACACCAAATTTGAGATATCTCCGATCTTGAAATTCTCAAGTACTGAAAACAGAAGGAAAGTGACATCAAAGTAACTTTAAACATAGGCACTAGTCTCTAAACCTCTCTTAATAACAATCACCCCTTCTAATAACCCGTAAACTAACAACATTAACACCATAATCTTCTCCCAACTCTTAACTATCAACTATCAACTCAGTCATACTTCCCTGTTTCTTGTCAATTACATAATTTTCGCAGCCACTACTCTCTACACTATCTCTACATTCCTCACCACATGCAAAATGCAAAATGCACAATTATCCACTGTACATTTCTACTGACGTTAACTTGGTTTGAACCCCCAGCCTCTACTTATTTGCTACTATAAAATAACCCCCTCCCCCCTAATCATAAAATTCAGGTATGTTGGTCATAACCAATTAGCAAGTATGAAAACCAGCACTTGTCACCTAAACAATAAAATTTCTTGATATGTGATCAAATCAAAATCAAGTGCCCTTCCTGTACATAAGCCATACTAAAACAAATAATAATGCTGGTGAGATTAAAATCCATGGCTGGAATAGGAAAAAAAAAAAGGTTTTTTTTTTCTTTGTTTTATCTCCTAAACGTAAATCATCCGAATAATAAAAAAAAAAAAAAAAAAAATAAAGAATAAAGAATAAAAATAAATTATTCAAGTTTACAAAATATATGTTTCAGTTAATTCCGGCGAAAAAAAGGAGACATATTGTAATAAACTTTATAATAAGTATGATGCAATTTTTAAAAGTCTATGTTGAATACTTTAGGTGTATAGTTGTAAATAATTGTATTATTCTTTTGTTCAAAATTGGTATAATCATCAATAGTATGACAATCTCATTATATCTACATTATATCTATATTATATCTATATTATATCTATATTATATCTACATTATATCTACATTATATCTATATTACATCTATATTACATCTACATTACACCTACATTATATCCACATTATATTCACATTCTCTCCTATAAACCAATAATATCATAGCAATTGGCTATTATGGAACTAACTTTTGTTGGTTACACTCCTCGCTCTTGGTTGTCAATAGTAGCAGTAGTGCGTATTTGGTAGACAATCGGTATATGAACCAAGGATTAGGTTTGGTCATGTCATCCTGTATAAGGGTTGAAGATGCAGATATGCCTATTGTCTATTACCTATTATTTTTTTTTCTTTACCGTTTTACGTTATGGCACTTCGTCACTGTAATTTCACGGTAATTTCATATGGTTACGTGGGAGGAAACTTTGTAGCGCATGAAAAATTGTCTCATGTAGACCATCTTAAATAATAAAGGTTAAAATAAAATAAAATAAAATAAAAAAAAAAAAAAAAAAAAAAAAAAAAAAAAAAAAAAAAAAAAAAAAAAAAAAAAAAAAAAAAAAAAGTGTAACGAGATTAATTGCATTTATAAATAGGTTGGAGTTGGCCTATATAAAGAAATTGTTAATCATAATCTCATAAAACCTCATAAAAACATAATCTCATACTATCACCAATGGATGATACTTGTCTCGAAGCATATATGAACATTGTAAGTCATATACTAAAAACCCAAGGATCTAAAAAGGTGAAAAAATTGATCAAATTGGCTAATTTATCACTAGAAAATGTGGTAATACTGATATATTTAATCTATAAGTTCAATGCTAATAAAGTAATTAAAGTCAATGATAAAAAACTTCCAGGATATATCATTCTTATATCATTAATATTATCCAATAAGATATTAAATGATCAAAGTTATACTCATAAAAGTTGGTTAAGTCTTTTTAATAGTTGCAACATTAAAGTGGTGGATTTATCATTTATTAATAATATGGAAATCTTTTTTTTAACTTGTTTAAATTATAATATTAATTTCCAATTCATTAATAAAGATGATGATTTTTGGTTACTTCTTATGAATATTGAAAGTTTAGCTACCGTTAATCGGTTCATTCTGGTAATGAGAGATGATGTTAGTGCCATTGATACTTCTCCTCAACTTCATTCCCAAGATGGTATTGATCAACAAACTCCATCCATATCTCCATGTATGAATTCTATAGCCAGTCCTCCATCAACCAATTATCCTTCAAGTCCTAATGAAATTCAATCAATGGCTTCAATTAATAGTGGTATTGGGTCATCTTTACCTGCAACAATACCAATAGCCCATCCTGCATACAGTGCTCCTTCATACAGTGCTCCATCGGCTGCCACATCTATTCCTGCATCTATTCCTACTTCTATTCCTGCATCTATTCCTCCTTCTATTCCTACATCTACCATTCCCACTACCATTCCCACTACCATTCCACCATCTTCCTTCCCAATTAATGTAACTACTTCAACAGGAATTTCTGGATTTAATTTTACTAATCAAGGATATAATAATCCTGGTTATAATATTGCCAATCCATCTTCGTTTGCTACGTTGCCATACCAAAATTTGAATTTTTTACCATCATTCCTAACTCCTATTTAGTCCATTGATCAAAATTGCTTTTTTTTTTCTTGCATTGAGACAATTTTTCTTTTTGCAACCGTAATAAAGATTATTTCCTGTACATAGCCGCGATGAAATTATGTATGTCGCCCAAGGAGGAAGTCTAATTTTCATTTAATTAGGAAGGTGGTTTTTCTATTGTCAATGCATATTAGAATACGAAGTTTCCGGAAACAAATAAAATAAAATAAAATATAAAATGAAAAAAAAAAAAAAAAAAAAACCTTTAACCAAGGTTAACAAACACACGATGGAATTTTAAACTTTTTACCTCCACGGAATTTGACTTCCATATTTATTTAGTCATTAATGTCATAACGAGAATTACTTTTAACTCCTTGAAATGGTTCCCAAGTCTACAAATCAACAATTCTTAACTCTATAATTCTATATCCCAACTCTAAACCTCAACTCTAAACTCCAACTCTAAATCATATTCCTTTCGGCTGTGTATCACATGGTCAACTAAATAATAATAATGCCTTTAGTCTCTATTCTGCAGCCCGTAAGTATAACCTCAGAGTATATGCAGGAGGCGCGCCTGGCTAAAATCCTATTTTTCAGATCTCTTCGTGTATTTGCAAAGTCATCCCATTAACGCATATTCTACTTGTTATAGATCCGTTGTTACCGGTAAAGGATTTGTTTTTATGCTTTGTAAGATTTGTACACAACAACCGGCAAAATATAAATGTACAAAGTGTTATGTTGAGTACTGTTCAGTAGCATGTTTCAAGCAACATAAGCCGGTACATGAGGGAGAGAGAGAAGGGGAGAGAGAAGGGGAGAGTGAAAGAGAGAGAGAAAAGAGAGAAGTGGTACAAAAGAAAGAAACGGTACAAAACCAACAACCCCCTGCAGATTCTAAATCCAACAATAAAGATATTTTTCAAAGTATTATTGATGATTCCTTAATGCAGCAATATCTCCGACAGACACCGTTGCAAATCAATCTTAGTATATTGGTGAAACTTTATCAATCGGTGAGTGATGGAGAATATTTGGTTAATTTGAAGTTGATGGATTTACGGAAGAATGGTGTGGAAGAGAATGAATTGATAGAGGAGTTTATTCAGGTGTTTTTGGCACTATACGAGAAGTATACAGAAAGGAATTAATGATGTGGGGCAATGATCAACGAGCAACGATTAACGATTAACAATCGCCGCTCAACAATCACCACTCAACAATCACCACTCTACAATCACCACTCAACAATCACCACTCATTGGTCCTTGCCATATATACTTTCCATCCATGACTACCGGCAGATCTAGTTTCATCCTAAAAAGGTATCCTCCTAAATCGCCTTGTTTATCCAAAGTGAGCTTATAGTCAAAGTCTTGTTCTTTTTCATGGCATGTGGTGATGAATAATTCGTCACTATTTTCTCCTCCAATGGTACAACAAGTAATTCTTTCTGCTGGAAGTTTGATTGTATCTAAAACTTCACCTTTAGTGTTGAATTTTACTATGATGGATTTAGAATAAATGGCAGAATAAAACTCTCCGTTTTTACACACACACATTCCATCGGGTGCAGGAACTCCGGGGTCTTCAGCATCAAAGTATTTACTGAAATCAATGATTGGTTGACGATTAGAAATTTCTTTGGTGTCGTGGTTATAATCAAATTGCCACACACAATAAGTCATTGTATCAGTCCAATAGAATTTGGTACCATCGGGACTGAATCCCAACCCATTAGGAATAAAACAATCTTGTAACCAGGTTTTAATTTCAAGATCCTTATTAATGTAGTACAATTTCCCCTCTTGTTTAAGCTCTCCCGATCCAGCATCTGTCATAACACCAATAATCAAGTCTCCCCATGGTGTGATCATTCCATCATTGGATCTTAATCGTGGATTCTCTTCATACTTTACAAGATATTTCATGGTTTGGTTTTCAAAGTCGGCGATTCCAATTCCGTCTCTTCCTCCGTATACAACTTTATTATCATCTTTGGTTAATCCAATGAAACCAACCGATTCTCCTAATGGATTATATTCATTCTTAAGTACTTGGTGGGGGAATTTATTGTCCAACAGAACTCTGTGGATTTCTCCCACTACAATGTCTACCCATAACACACTATTATTGGATTTATTGTAAGTGATTCCTTCTGTTAGACGGCCTCTATAATCAGGAACAAAGATATTGTCAGCTGTGAGCTCAATCATGGTGAATAGTATATGAATAGTATAGGAAGAAAAACCGAGAAATTAGTGTGGATGTTCGATCAATATAGGGGAAAACAATGACTTCGCGTGGGGGAGCAAATGGTGGGGGACAAGATGGGAAATACGGGGGAGAGCCATTATTCATCCTCGTCGTGTTGTTGTTGGTTATGCCACATTTTGGCCAATTCGGCAAGAGCCATAGGATCATTAGATGCCTTGACAACGTCAATAGGAACTTGATTTTCTGAATATTGTTTTGTTTTGAATGTAGCCATATTATGACTAGTAATTAATCGAAGATCATGGTTGATTTCAGTGATAAGTTCTGGCCAAGTGTATAGAAGGGAATCAGAAACTCGTGAAAAAACATTGATATCAATAATATAAACTTTAGTAAAAGGTCTGGGAATGTAAATATCAATAATGAAGTTGGAATTATTAAACTTTTCAATGACTTTGGTGACGAATTCATCAATTTTATCTCCAAGATTATTTTCTTCCACTAACGATTTTAAGTATTCATAATAATTGGTATCGCGTTGACATTTTCCTACAATCTTTCCCTCTCTAACAAACACTCTAAACTCCAAGGCGGGGTTGATTTCAATCCATTTCCGAAGAACCAATTCGTAGTCTACAGAGTTAGTATCATCCTCGGCTCCTTCAAACGGGAAATCAAGGTCGTGTGTAATGTGATCAGACGAATTCAACATGAGATAAACATCATTGGCACTTTGGCACTTCATTGTGTTACTGGCCATGATCCAAGTACTGTCTTTAGGTGCAGACCAGTTCAATTTGGGAGCCACAGCACCTCCTAATCGACGTATATTTTGGGTTATTTGGTGGTGGAGATGTTTAAATTCATTGGTGGGGTCTGTTTCATCACTTTCACCTTCCCAATCACTGTATTCATTGTCACTATTGACAATCACATCACTCTCTGGCGCCAATTTAATGCTTTCTGATGATAAGTAATCAAGAAATGGCTTTGGTAATGGTCGTATAACTTTAGTTTCCACGAGATTTTCGGCGAAATTTTCACTCCATTGTGAATACACACAATTCCGAACATCCTGGGCCGTGTAACTAATCGCTTCGAGCTCGGCGTAGTCCTTAGTCATAGTGATGAGTTGAGTTCTTTAGCCGCTGAAGACTTTAACCGCTTAAGTCATCTTTGTGCGAATCGGGATGAGGCTTTATGGTACACACACGCCATCACCAAAATTCTGTCATTTTTCATACTTTAAAAATCATTTCTCACAATATCAATAATATACAATAACAGTGTTGTTTTTGTTACCATGACGAATCTTTCCCGATTAAGACAGCTTTCAAATCGCTTAAGACAGGCTTTGGAGCAGCTTGTTGAAGAACTTAATAGAAAACAGACGCCAGCGCCGGCACCGGCTAGAATCCCAGCCCGAGTTCCGGTGAATAAGGGATTCTGTAGGGGGTTTCACATGTTAAGGACTCAGTGTCGGGCTTATCACACATATAATAAGTTTGGACAATTCCACAAGCTTAATAGATTCAGTAGATTCAATTTATATGACATTTTTAACAGGTTTATACTGAAAAAGACAGGAATTAGCTGGTCTCAAGTCCAAGTCCAAGTTCGGATCAATAGTCGGAATCAAGGTAATAATCTTTTCATAGCCAATAAACCATTATTGGGGATTAAAGTAAATGAAAATCTGCAAGCAAAAGATAGAGGGTTGAGCCTTCTGAGGTCAAAATTCCTTGAAATGTATAGGGAATCATTGACTAAGAATGAGTTTAATGAAGTTCAAGGGATTATTAACAATGACCTTAGTAAAGACTATAATGATATGATAAAACAAATTGATACGGCAATGGGATCAGTACTTGAAGTGGATTTGAATTTATATTTGAATTTATTTATTCCTAAAGAGACATTTTTATCATCAAATATATTACAAGAGATTATTATGAATTTAAATGTGGTTATTACCAAGATTCAATCATTAATTGATGATTTAAAACAACTTTTTGATATTGGAGAGTTACCATTGAAATATTCTAATAATAAACTACAAGTTATGTTTCCTAATTTGACCCCTAATGAATTGGAATCGTTATTACTGGAGAAATCAATCATGAATTATATGAAGATAGTTCCTATGAAAGAACCAGAAACATTATCCAAATCATCTTCCATAAACTTTGGTGATATATTATCTGATTTGAGCTATCAAAGTTCCCAATTTCTGAGTCTGATTCTTACTGGTGAAAGCAGAGACTCAAGCAGAGACTCTTCCATTGATTCAGAATCAATCCAATCTGAGTCTATTAGAGAGCCATTGCGAGTGACTCAGTTACCCATTGGATAGATTTTGTATGTGTAAAGTATGTAAAGAGTAATGAAAGGAGTAATGACGGAAAGTGTAGGAAAGTTTAGTAAAGTTTAGTAAAGTTTAGTAAAGTGTAGGAAAGTGTAGGAAAGAATAGGAAAGTAAAGTACTAACGTACACAAACACTAACAAATCTCATTAACTCTCACTCTCACTCTCACTCTCACTCCACATATCACCATTCGCGGAATTATAGGATAAACACAATGACTGATTCCAATTCTGATAAAGAGTTTAAAGATGCCGAGGATGTATTAGGAGAAGAAAGTAGAGTTGAAGTTTCAAATGTCAATGGAGGAGAAAACAAAAAAGATGAAGGAAAAAAGAGTAAAAATGCAAAGAAAAAGAATCAAAAGAAGAAGAAGAAGGAAGCACAAGAAGCCAAAAGAACACAAGGAGGAGATGGAGAAGGGGGAGAAGGGGGAGAAGATAATGATGTTACAGATGTCAAAAATGGTAAAGATAATGATAAAGAAGATAAAGAAAATGATGTTACAGATATCAAAGAAGATAATGATACGGATATCAAAGAAGATAATGTCACAGATATCAAAGATACTAAAGATAATGTCACAGATGTCACAGAAACTAAAGATTATGATACAGATGTCAAAAATTCTAATAATATCATCAACACTTCTCCTGATCATGACACAGAAACATTAACTTCTATAACAAAAAGCGAAAAAGATGTCCCTGAAAGTGTCTATGAAGATGTACAACCTCCATCTACAAATAAATCTTCCGTTGCTGATATTACTTCCACCTATGATGATGAACCCAATAATATTTCTGTGCCGTCAAGAGATCTAATTAAAGATTCCATCACAGTAAATGAACCAATTCAGCCTTCTTTTAACCATGTAAATAAACAATCACCAAACTATTTATTAGAATCCAAATTCAACCAAATCAAAACCAAATTTGATGCCAAAGATCATAAGAATCAACAGATTATCAATTCAGGAATTGAAAGTGTCAAGTCATTTTTTAATCAAATTAAATCCACAACTGAACTAATGCAAAATGTCAATGAAACTAAAGATATCCCATGGGACTTATGGACCCAAGTCATTGAAGATTATGAATCTATGGTTATTAATAAACCAACAGAATTAAATGATTTAATTATGCTGGGGATTCCACAAGAAATTAGAGGTATTGTGTGGCAGATTATTGGTAGATCTAAAAATTTGGATTTAGAAGAATTTTATTTAAGTATAAAGAATGAAGTTTCAACTCATGAAAAACAAATAAAACGTGATATAACTCGAACTAGCTTTTATAATTCTATTTCCAGATATGATAAAATTAATGATTTATACAATGTCATTAAAGGATATTCTTTATTTGATCCTGATGTTGGTTATACTCAAGGAATGATTTTTATTACTACACCATTGATTTTAGTGTTGAATGAAGCCGAATGTTTTTCCATTTTGGTATCATTAATGAAAGATTATAATTTAAGAGATTTGTTCTCTCCTGATATGTTGGGATTACACTTGATGCTATATAAATTTGATCGATTATTAGAAATTTATTCACCTTCATTGTTTAATTATTTATCAAAACAAGGTATAAAATCTTCTATGTATGCTTCACAATGGTTCTTAACAATATTTGGTTATAAATTCCCTATTGAAATAGTCCTTAGGATATATGATATCCTTATAACTCAAGGTCTTGATTCATTATTGAAATTTGCTATTAATTTAATGTTGAAGAATGAAATGAATTTAATGTGTTTACGGTTTGATGATTTATTGAACTTTTTAAAACATAATTTATTCAATATTTATGTAAATGAAAAGTATGTGACCACTGATCCTTCATCTAAACAACTTCAACAACAACAACAACTTCTTGATTATTATAATCTTGATGAATTTGTTAAAGATTCTATGGAAATCAACTTTAATCCTAATGATTTAGATAAATTTGATTTAGAGTTTCATAATATTTTACAAACTGATATTGATAAAAAGGAAGAAATTGATCAAATTAATCTTGAAAATGGCAAGTTAAGGAATGAAATTAAACACTTACAAATGAAATTAACTTCATTGAATGGTGATCATTTAGATGTCATTGAAAAATTGGTTAAATTAAAAGTTAAACTTCCTGAATTAGAACATGATAGTCAAGAATTAGAAGAAGAAACTCATCAACTTAAGTCATCTATTGAATTGTTAAATGCTAATATTAATGATGAAATACCTGAAGATATAGAGAATGAGATTAATCGATTACTTGTGATTAATAAAGAAGAAACTGAAAAGAATATTCAATGGGAAGATGAATTGAATGAATTACAAAGTCAAGATCAAGATTTAAGTGAAAAGTTGAAATCCAAGAAGAAATGGTTTTGGAAGTGAATTAAAGTGAATGGAAGAGTATAGGGTAAAGAGTATAGGGTTAAAGCCCTATTTTCCCTCATTAACCACGTGACCACACATCTCCATTTCGTGTAAAAATTTCTCGCATCGCACTAAAAAAAATATACCCAAAGTTTTTCACATTTTTCATTTTCACATCTTCTTAATATTAATAAAAAATGGCTAGAGGACCAAAGAAACATTTAAAGAGATTAGCAGCTCCATCCCACTGGATGTTGGACAAATTGTCCGGAACTTATGCTCCAAGACCATCCCAAGGTCCTCACAAATTGAGAGAATCCTTACCATTAGTTGTTTTCTTAAGAAACAGATTGAAATATGCTTTAAACGGTAGAGAAGTTAAAGCTATTTTAATGCAAGAACATGTTAAAGTTGACAACAAAGTTAGAACTGACACTACTTTCCCAACTGGATTCATGGATGTTATTTCTTTAGAAGCCACTAATGAAAACTTCAGATTAATCTATGATGTTAAAGGTAGATTTGCTGTCCACAGAATCACTAATGAAGAGGCTTCTTACAAATTAGCTAAAGTTAGAAAAGTTCAATTAGGTAAAAGAGGTATTCCATATGTTGTTACCCACGATGGTAGAACTATTAGATACCCAGACCCAGCTATCAGAGCTAATGATTCTGTCAAGATTGACTTAGCTACTGGTAAAATCACTGATTTCATCAAATTCGACACTGGTAAATTAGTTATGGTTACTGGTGGTCGTAACTTGGGTAGAGTTGGTGTTATTACTCACAGAGAAAGACATGAAGGTGGTTTCGATATTGTTCACATTAAGGACTCTTTGGAAAACACTTTTGTTACCAGATTATCTAACGTTTTCATTATTGGTAATGAAGCTGGTAAGCCTCACATTTCTTTACCAAGAGGTAAAGGTATTAAATTATCTATCTCTGAAGAAAGAGACAGAAAGAGAGCTCAACAAGGTTTATAAGTTTATAGATGAATAAACCAATAGTTTGAATTTGTGGTGGTAGCTGTGGTGGTAGCTGTGGCGGTAGCCTTAGCAGTAGATAATATTTTCGCGGGTCCATCGCCGACCTACACTCTACCACGACCCTGGCACGACACTACCACGACCCTAAGTCCATATCTCCTTTCGCGAAACATCTTCTCTTCACCCTTATCTTATCATAACCACTATAATGCTTCACCTTCAGCTTCTAGTCACTACATTAGTATCTTTAGTGATTATATATAACATTTTGAGGGTTCCAGAAGATTCTACACCCCAAGTTTCTAATATTAGACAGTTAAAATGGTCTACAATTAACTTTCTTCACACTACTGATACTCATGGTTGGTACTCAGGACACATGAACCAACCCACATACGACGCCAATTGGGGGGATTTCGTCTCTTTTGCTGCTCATTTGAAACAAAAAGCCCAAAATAATAACCAGGATTTGTTACTTGTGGATACTGGGGACAGACACGACGGGAATGGGTTGTCAGATGTTACAGTACCTAATGGAGTAAAATCCTTACCAATATTCTTGAAACAGGACTACGATTTGGTGACTATAGGGAACCATGAGCTTTATTTGTGGGAGAATTCGCTTCAGGAGTTTGAAAAAGTGGTGAAAACTTATGGCGATAGCTATATTAGTACTAATGTAGACATTGAAATAGACGGAAATCTCATCCCTATAGCCAACAAATACCGGTATTTTGAAACCCCAGTTCAGAAACTAAGAGTGTTATCGTTTGGGTTTATATTTGACTTCCAAAGAAACAATGGCAAAACAAAAGTCACATGTATAAGTGAAATTTTGCAGCAAAAATGGTTCCAAGACATCATAGAACAGTTTCCTGAACTGAAAGTGGATCTTTTAGTGGTTGTAGGACATATTCCTGTAACTCCAGAATGGAAAGAAATCATGGTTCTTCATAGATTTCTTCGTAAAATGTATCCAAACATCAAGATTCAATACTTTGGAGGTCATAGTCATATTAGAGACTTTGCTGTTTATGATGATAATCTGATAGCTCTTGAAAGTGGACGGTTTTGTGAAACTGTTGGCTGGGTAAGTATTGATATGGAAGAAATTGGAGTTTCAGCATTCTCGAGAAAGTACATTGATTTCAGTATGGATTCATTTATGCATCACAGTGGAAAGAAAGTCATAGAAGAGTTTGAAACAGAAGAAGGAAACGTAGTTAAAGAACTTATTAAAAGCACAAGACATGAGTTGGCTCTTAACAAAGTCATTGGACAAGTTTACAACAACTATTATATGGATTATGTACCATTAAATCATAAGAGTAACTTGTTTAAATTATTATCAGATAAAGTATTACCAAAGTTACAACCAAAAGGAGAAGGTCTTAAAGATAGAAGTATTATTATAAACACAGGATCTATAAGATATGATCTTTATAAAGGTCCTTATACTATAGACACCCAGTTTATTATATCACCATTTAAGAACGAATGGAATAAAGTTACAGTAGACAAGCTGATAGGAATTGAAGTAAGCAATGTATTGAATAATGGAAGTTATATTATGGCGTTAGCACCACCTCATCATAGAAGTAAAGGGATTAAGTTACAGGGGAGGGAATCAGAAGAAAAGGAACCACATCATCAAACACAATATCCTTTTATTGTTCATAAATCCAAACTTTCTAAAGGATATGTTACACATGATGATTTTGGAACTGATGGAGATGATACTCTTCATCGTCCAGTAATAAATTATCCAGTAGGAAATGTAATAGAATCACGGAATGTGAGTCCAGAACCAGGACAAATGGATTTGGTGTTTTATAATTTCATTACGGGAAATATTATGGAAGCATTGAAGAAGCTTACAGGAGATGATTATAGTTCCAAGGTTGAAGAGTATTCTGATACATATGTTAGTGAGTTGATAGGAGAAAGTGTTGAAGAGGGGATATTGTAGGAGAGAGAAGAGAAGAGAAGAGAAGAGAAGAGAAGAGAAGAGAAGAGAAGAGAAGAGAAGAGAAGAGAAGAGAAGAGAAGAGAAGAGAAGAGAAGTTAGATTAAATATATATTTATAGAGTACAATATATGCTAAAGGAGTTGATTAATGATTAATGATGTTTTTGTAAAGGTTTTTTTGAAAGATTTTGAAAGTCTTTGAAAGTTTCTTGAAGTGAGATAAACTTCTCTTTTAAAGGTTCTTCTAAGGGTTTCACTTTATTAGAGAAACTTCTATTCTATTTTTAAATGTTTTCTTTAAAGTTTCTATTCAAAGGTTCTTTAACGTTTCTCTTCAAAGTTTCTCTTCAAAGTTTCTTTAACGTTTCTCTTCAAAATCTCTCACTTCATTCAACTTACAACACCACCACAGAATCAGGTGGCTTATACGTTATCCTATAATTAAAATTATTAATCACTTCAGCTTCATCATTACTAATAACTGATTCATCAACTACTATATTCAAACAAAATCCAAACCATGATCCCCAAACAGGTTTTTTCATAATATCATTACCAGGAGTTATTAAATCAGGTGATTGACCTAATTTATTCCGACCACTTTCATCAAAACGAACTTTTCCTGTTGAATTTATCACAAATAATCCTGATCCTGGAATTAAATGACAATCATAATTATTCAATTGATGTGACGATATTGGAGTTTGAAGCCATTTTTTTTGAAATTCCAACTTAGAACCATCTTTTTCTGGTACTACAGGTTTCCCATTGAATACTATAGCACTATTAGGTTTAAGATGTTTACCTAAATTAGGAGCATAAACATCAACAGAAGGAAATGATGTTGTAGGGGATTTAAATTGTAAATCTAAAGAGGTTAGAACTTTCTTTAGAAATGGTTCTATTGGTTGACCTGGTAATGTTAGTAACACGACTTTTGTTTTATGTTATGTAATACATACTTGGATCGTTTTGAAGGTTCATAATGAAGAGAAGATGAGTAGAGACTGAGAGTAGTAACCTGTAAAGTGAGAAGAGTGAAGGGTGTGAGAAGAGTAAAGTGTAAGAGAAGAGTCGAGTAAACTGTAAAGAGAGAAGAGTAAACTGTAAAGAGAGAAGAGTAAACTGTAAAAAGAGAAGAGTAAACTGTAAAAAGAGAAGAGTAAACTTGTACAGAGCATAACCTGTAAACTTGTACAGAGCGTAACCTGTAAACTTGTACAGAGCGTAACCTGTAAACTTGTACAGAGCATAACCTACACCATAACCTGCAAACACTAACACCACCCACCCAATTAAGTAACATAATACCTCCATTATCCCAAACAATCCCTTCCCTCATTGATTCCAGTATCTTTTTAACTCTTTCTGTTCTGGTTTACTCCCCCAAGGAAACTCTATCCCGTTGCTCTCATTGACCCATTACCTAAAATAGAATGATTATGACTTAAACGGGTTAAATGTCATAAAGACCCTTTTGCGATCATTTCCAGAACAATACCTCGATGATCATTTACTCATGATTGAGAATTCATCCTGTTCTATTGTTAGTGTACCCCTGACAATAAATACCAGCGCTCTATACTTGGGATTGTTAAGCCAGCTTTGTGAGCCGCACGGCTGGCCGTATCAGGAAGAAAGCTGGAATCAAATTACTAGTTTAGCCAAAATGGGATGCTGGATCAAAAAATATATATATAAGAGAGATATTAACCTGAAAAAAGAAGTTTTGATTTATTGATTTCAATTTTCTTTATTCATTCGTTTACAAAAAAAGGTCAAGTTAAGTTAAGTTAAGTTATATAGTAACTAATAATCATAATAGTTTAACATTACATACTTAACCAAATAGTCATTTAATCAATTAACTAATCAATTAACTAATCAATTTATCATACATTTACTACATAAATCAATATACTTCCATTTTTTTGTATATTGATCATTATATTTACAACATAATTACAACTTCATATTTCCCAGAGTATCAAATCCGCTCTGCTTTAACCAATAATCCTTCCTAATTGGTCAGACGCACTTAATTACTTTACCCAATTAGGCAATCCCAGCATCCCGCGACCCTTAGATTCCTGCAATATTTCATCAATTTGGGCATATAATTAACCTAAATTAGTCAGTATTCATCATGAGTGTTTTGGATGCCACAATGTATAATAACAATCAACTTAATATGAGTGGTCATATGAGATCCAGATCATATAATGAAGTGTTAAATCAGTTTAAAAATTCCATCACTTCGGAGTCTCGGCCCGGTTCGGCTAAAAAGAGATCTTATAGTGATTTATTAAACCTGTCACAGTTCCAAGAGGTGATTAATCCCAAGGGGAGTAAAAGATCTCGAACTGCTCCTCCATATCCTCCACCATCACCTGATTTAAATGAATCTCGGTCTCGGATATTGAAATTTAAAGCTGTTAATACAAGAGCTAGATCATTATCACCAAATAGGAAGAAATGTGTATCATCATCAAATAGTCCTTCAACTCCAGCAATGTCACCAGAAATATCCGAAAGTGGTAATGTCATTACTAAAAAAGATGTAGGTGATTCTTCTCCTACTTCAAATGCAGCAAATATTACACTTCCATCATTTTCTTCAGTATTAAATGATACTAATCTTAGTCAATCTAAGCTTAAAACCATTACTCCAACGACTTCTTTGGATTATTTTGATACTTATAAACCTAATGATGAAAATTGGAGATATGGATTACTTGGATCTATGAATAATGATACTAAAAAATACTTATCAACCCTGAAGACATTATCATCAGGAGATCATGATTTTAAACCTGAATTTGATAGTAGAATCAATAATCGTCCTATATTGCCGCCAATTTCCAAATTAAGAAAGGTAAATTATCCTTATGAATCTAATTATACCTATCTTAACAAAACATATTTGAATGATGTGGAAAAGTATCCTGAATACTTGGAATTGGCTCAAAGTCTTGTTCTGTTAAGTGGAAGAGATCAAGGAAGAAGAATGAGTCAACCACATTCACTGCAGCTGCATCTGCAACAGTCGCAACAACAGCTGCAACAACCGCAACAACAGCTGCAACAACCGCAACAACAGCTGCAACAACCGCAACAACAGCTGCAACAACCACAACCACAACCACAACTGCATCCTGCACATCCTGCACAACCACAACCACAACCACAACCACATTCTTACTATTACCAACCACAAGTAGTACCGCTGGTTCCACTTTACCCCCATCAAGCATATCAATCGTACCAAAGTCCATACGGACCATACCAAAATTCATACCAGAGTGCTTATTATTCTGGTTACAATTCCTACGGTAGTGGTATGAATTATCCTGAACCAGTAACTCCTCCTAAGAAAAATAACACCAAATTCATTCCTATCACTCCACCATCGGCCAAACAAAAGACGGCTCGTGATATAAAATCACCACCAAAGCTGTTAAATCCACCAAGAGTATGTATTTCTTGTGGATCTGATCAATCTCCCTGCTGGAGACCTTCTTGGAGTAGTAAAGAAGGCCAATTATGTAATTCTTGTGGTTTAAGATACAAGAAAACTTCAGCCCGGTGTTTAAATGATGAGTGTAAAAAGATTCCTGCTAAGGGAGAATGGAGTCTTATGGTTACAAAAGGAACCACGAAGTTTGAAGATGGTTCAGAAGGATATGGATGTTTAGAATGTGGAAGTGCAGTGGAAGTGAAGAGGTAGTACAGGATGTATTTGGTGCAGAATCATTTGGTGCAGAATCATTTGGTGCAGAATCATTTGGTGCAGAATCATTTGGTGCAGAATCATTTGGTGCAGATTGCCGGAGACGCACTGCACAATTAGCATTGCATTTGCATTATCACAACGATATAACCATCTTAATTATAAAAAGTGTGGAATATGTTGATGATACTTATGTGACAACATGTGTATAATAATTAATGAGTAATAGTAATAATAGTAATAGTAATAACAGTAATAGTAATAACAGTAATAGTAATAACAGTAATAGTAATAATAAGTAATATTAATATCAGTAGTACGACCGGCGGCTTTTGCGTCGCCTCAGCGGTGAATTTTGCGTCTCCTTTTGCGCCGCCTACATCCACAGCGGTGAATTTTGCGTCTCCTACACCCACTACGTCCTGCACCTCCCATATCGGCGACTTTTATCAATTCCGCTTATCACTTATCTCTATATAAATACACCCCAAATGATCCTCTTTAACATCAATAATGTCTCCAACAGCTACTTCATACAATTGGAAACCTTTAGATGTAATTGTCCTCGGAGGAGGACTCGGTGGGCTTAGTACGGCGCTTGCATTAAGACGGGCAGGTCATAAAGTAAAGATCTATGAACGATACGATTACGCCGGTGAAGTTGGAGCTTCATTATCATGTGCTTCCAATGGTGGTAAATGGCTCCATGAATGGGGCGTAGACCCATACCGGGCTAAACCGGTGATTCTTAAGGACTTAATCCGTCGAGATTGGAAAACCGGTCAAGTATCCGGGGTTTATCCTTTAGGAGATTACCAAGGTCGATTTGGTTTCCCTTACTATAACTTCCATCGTATAGATATTCATCGAGTACTTTTGGAAACTTGTACATCCACAGAAGGAAAAGGTTCTGTTTGTGAACTTTTATTGAACCACAAAGCTGAATTTGTGGATTACACAAATGGAATTATAAAGTTTACAAATGGAACCATTGTTGAAGGAGATTTAATAATTGCTGCCGATGGAATTAGAAGTCAAACCAAACCCCAAATGGGGATTACACCTGAAGTAAGTAACTCCGATTCTTCATGTATTCGGGTATTATTTAACACAAAAGATGTCCGAAGATTAGGACTTCGGGATTATTCTAATAATGAAGCCATTGAGTATTGGGGAGGAGATCTGAAGTTTAAGATAGTTTTATCACCTTGTAATAATAACGAAGTGATATCGTGCTATTGTTTCTACGAAGCTGGGCCCAACGATGTGAAATCGGGGTGGAATAATGATGTTTCATTAGAGAAGTTATTAGCATCATGTCCTGACTTGGACCCAGAATTAGTGGAACTTTTCACAAAGTGTGGTTATGATATTAAACAATGGAGACTTTATGTTCATGAACCATTACCATACTTTGTCAAGTCTACTACTGAAAAAGGAGTAGCTTTGGTGGGGGATGCAGCCCATCCTATGATGCCAGATCAATCCCAAGGAGCCGTGGCAGCATTTGAAGATGCTGGAGCTTTAGGATATATATTTAGTTCTAGATTTAATCTTAGAATTGATGAAGCATTAAAAGTTTATGAAGAAGTTAGGAAACCAAGAGTTACAAGGATTCAACAAGCATCACTTAGAGCTAGAGAGAATTTAAATGAGAGAATTGGATGGAGTTCTGGAGCTGATTTGAAGGATAAATTGACTATTGAAGATGTATGTGGATATGATATGAAGAAGGAGATAGAGGAGGTGGTGGAGGGGATGGAGAAGGTGGAGTAGTGATAGATATAAAGAGATATAGAGAGATATAGAGAGATATAGAGAGATATAGAGAGATATAGAGAGATATAGAGAGATATAGAATGAAAATATATGTTTTAGTGACAATGATAATGATAATGATAATGATAATGATAATGATAATGATAATGATAATGATAATGATAATGATAATGATAATGATAATGATAATGATAATGATAATGGTGTTGTATAATGTCCTTTCACAATTCTCTTTCACAATCACTATCAAAATCATTTCTTAGAATTACCATTAATATGAATGTTCATTATAACCTTAAGTTGTATGAGTAACAAAATCAGTAACAACATCAGTAACAACATCAGTAACAACATCAGTAACAACATCAGTAACAACATCAGTAACAAAACCAGTAACATCACCACATCACCATCACAACATCACCATCACAACATCACCATAACAATAGCTGCTAAAAGTAATATCTACTCATTAGTTTAATCATTTAACAGTCTATTTTAAATGTAATTGATTACAGAAAAACCCCATGTTTATAGTACTTTCAGTAACATTTATAACCATTTCATTGATAATAAGATGTTTATGATAAGATGTTAATGATAAGACGTTAATGATAAGATGTTAGTATTAACTTGACATTTGACTCTGAAGTGACTCCGACTCCGAATGTGACTCCGCATTTAAAGGTTCAAGGTTGTATTATGTAATGCAATGTCTGGGATGGATTCAAGACTTTAAAATGAATCTTTAGATCTCTCATAACCTTCCAACATGTTCCAATAGTCTAAAAATATCAAACTCCTTCCAATACCTTTACTTTGCTCTCGTTTAAACTTTCTTTGTTGGTCCTAACACCGAGGTGTATGCAGGACCAAAGACAACTACAGAATGGAGACTTTGAATAAGGGGTTGATTTGTATGGTTTGATAGGGGATGTTATGGGGGATGTTATGGAGGTTGTAATAATGTAGAAAGTAGGGCTTTGGCATATTAATTATATGATATGATACAATATTGACATGTGTAGGGTGGTCGTGTTCTGACTATATATCCCCATGGGGCTTCGGGTCCCAGGTTCCAGGTCCCAGGACCTAGGTCCTAAGTATCAAGTGTCGAGTTCTAGGTCCTGAGGTCCTAAGGTTAAAGGTCCTAAGGGTTCAGGTCCTAAGGTCCTAGGTCCTAAGGTCCTAGGTCCTAAATCAACTCCCAGGTCCTAAGGTCCTCGGACCCCATGTCCTTAACTCCGTCTACTCTATATAACTAAGCCCTTCTCGCTGTTTTTCACCTTTTTTTAGAAAAATTTCAATCTCCTTCATTCCATTCTCTTAACTATGGATACTAAACTCCAACACCATTCTTACACTATAAAAGACCCCGAATCAGGACCTCCTTCCCCCATTTCTCAAACCATTCCGAGAAGCCCCGGGTTCGATGATATCTCAATTCCTCGTCCCGAAAGGCCCCGGATGTCCTACAGAGATTCTACGTTTGACACCACGTTTGACACCAATTTGGTCAATGTTAATCGTTCCAATGGTACCATCTCCAACCTCCCTCATCAACAGAACGAACAATTACAAATGACCGCTAGAAATCCCCCTAAGAATTTGTACCGAATCATAGCTATTTGTGTGTGGCAAGTCACTGGAGGGTTCTCTGATGCCACTCCCGGGGCGCTTTTACCATTTATTGAGGCCGATTATGGATTATCTTATTCGGAAGTGTCTACGATTTGGATGGCCAATGCCTGTGGCTTTATTCTTGTGGCGTGTTTGGCCCATAAGATCCAAGATTGGTTCGGGAAACAGAAATCATTGATATTTGGTACGCTGTGTTCGGTGGTAATGTATTGTATTGTTCTGAGTGGATGTCCATTTCCATTGGTGGTGGTAGGATTCTTCTTTGGTGGGATTGGGTTAGCCACGGTGTTGGCCCAGGGGAATGTATTTTTGGCGCGAATGGATAAACTGTCCAAGTATTTATCGTTCTACCATGGGTCGTATGGTGCGGGAGCTACGGTAGCACCATTATTAGCGACACTTTTAGTAAGTTCGGGGGCTCCATGGCACTATTTTTATCTTGTTCTTCTTGGGATGATGCTTAGTAATGGGGTATTTTTTTGGTTTGCGTTTAATGGGGCTGATGTTGATTTAGCTCCTTGGGATGTGGATGTAGATGAAGGAGGGGGTAGTGGGACCTCAGGTCCAGGCACCGGGACCTCAACTCCGGGTGCTGGACCTAGGACCTGGGACTCTAGGACCTTAGATAATAGGACCTTAGATAATAGGACCTTAGATAATAGGACCTTAGATAATAGGACCTTAGATACTAGGACCTCAGGTCCCACAACCTCAAATCCCACAACCTCAGGTCCCAGACCTCATACCCCAAATGAATCCCCCAGGTCCTCCATAGAACTCCAAGATTTCAACTCTATTCATTCCCAACCAAAACAAACCGACTCCACAATCTCCGATTTGAAATTGGCCCTTAAAACCCCCATTACTTGGATAGTTGCTGTATTTGTATTATTCTACCAAGGCTCAGAAGTATCTTTAGCCGGGTGGATTGTGACTTATTTATTAGACTATAGAGGTGGAGGTGTCGACGTAGGATACGTGGCTGCTGGGTTCTGGGGTGGTTTAACCTTGGGTCGAGTGGTATTAACTAGACCTCTTCATAAGTACTTTGGTGCCAGAAGAAGTGTTATTGTGGTATCATTATTATCTATATTATTTGTTATTTGTACGTGGGTGGTTCCAACAGTTATTGGTGCTGGGATTTGTGTGGCTATAGCTGGGGTTTGTGTAGGACCTAATTATCCATTAATGATTAGTCTTGTGGCTAATTTGTTACCTAGAAAGATTCAAGTGATATCATTAACTATAGTGACAGCATTTGGGTCATCAGGAGGAGCATTATTTCCATTTTTGATTGGGGTTATTTCCCAATCAGCAGGAGCTTATGTGGTGTTACCGGCATTTATTAGTATGTATTCGGCGATGTTGATACTTTGGATTTGTTTGCCTAATAGGGAGAGACAGGAGAGACAGGGATGGAATTTGACACTTTGGCAGAGGTTTTGGTAGGTCTTGTGGCGTAGCCAG
>JAJMEC010000004.1:428817-451085 GCA_030573955.1 Yamadazyma triangularis
CTGGGATCTAGGCAAAAGGACCTGGGATCTAGGCAAAAGGACCTGGGATCTAGGCAAAAGGACCTGGGATCTAGGCAAAAGGACCTGGGATCTAGGCAAAAGGACCTGGGATCTAGGCAAAAGGACCTGGGATCTAGGCAAAAGGACCTGGGATCTAGGCAAAAGGAGCTGGGACCTAGGCAAAAGGACCTGGGACCTAGGACCTGGGACCTAGGCCATAGGACCTGGACTCAAAGGACCTGGACTCAAAGGACCTGGGACCTCAATAGGACCTCAATAGGACCTCAATAGGACCCCAATAGGACCTCAATAGGACCCACATCCCTCCTCCCTCGGCTAAAACATCACCAATCCCAGAAACTCATAATACCGTATCTTCGCCCAATTCACATTCCTCCCTTCATCACTCCCCCAAACCGTCTTCAATAACTTTTCAAACTCTCCTATATAAGTAAATCGAAGCCTGTGCTTAATATGTTGTATTCTGGTGAGAATGTAGTGCCTATCGGACGGAAGCTCTGCCACCAGGCCGGCCATAATTAGGGGGAACATTAGTCCGGTTTCTTCCGCGGTGCCGCCAGCAATGGCTTTAATGGACAGAAGAATGATTTCTAAACACGCGCGGACGTGACTGTGGGACCGGTCGTAGCCGTGGCGGACCTGATGGAGACGGAGAAACGCCGCCCATTGTACTGCGAGAGTGAATTGGGTGGTGGCGGTGGCGTTGGTGGCGGTGGTGGTGGTATTTGTAGTACTATTTGTGGCGCCGGAACCACTTCTCGTGCCATTTGTGGCGGCAACTCCTATCTCCGCCTCCACCTCCCACGACTGTAACTTCATCTCTATCAAATTCGCCAACGTCTCGAACCGTTGTCGGTCCAACTCCGACCGGTACCGCGAGTCCCGTAGGCTGGCGAGCGTAGAAATATTCCCTATAACCTTAAAAAGTTCTCCGGCAATGCCGAATTTAAAGCCAAATTTACTGTTTAGAATAGACTCCACCGAAGCTACGTCGAGGCCGCGGGTCGACTCTCGACCTAAACCAGAAGCGCCTTCGCGGTAATCGCGAGGATTATCCACGTGTGGGGCCGAACACGTACTAAGACTGGCCACAAGGTCCAAATAACAGAATAATTGTACCGCCAACGGGGCGATATTAACCATGGCCTGAAGCCCGCCCCGTTTATCGATGATTTGGGCGGCTTTTTCCAATGCCACCGACCAATAAAGCGACGTTCCTTCGAAGATCTCGCCAATGGCCACGAGAACTATGGCTAAAAGACCGTTTTCTGAGTCCTGGAAGTAATCTACGTTGGCGGCAATGAATACCGCCTGGGATTGGGCGCGGTAGATCGTGGCTTCGCGGGAGGCGTAAAGGGAGGTGGCGGTGGCGGTGGCGCTACCACTGCGGGTACTAGATTTACCGCCAGAATTTGCCCTATGGCTCGCCGCGATAGCTAGCACCGGCGCTCGCACCATTGGGTCCAGTAGCGCCAATGGTACCACGGTTCGAAGAAACGTGGTCGACGTCTTATCCACAAACAATAGCGACAGTACTTCGGTGATAAAGTAGGTAAGGAGACTGTAGTCGGCGGTGGAAAGGTTGTAGGTCGAGAGACGGCACGATTGGATGAGGGATTGTTGGTGGTGGTGGAAGGACGTGGCGGTTGAGGTGGCGGTAGCCGAGGGAGTGGTCGCAGGCGCGGGCGTAGAACCGCGCGATGGCGTCCCAAACGGAGTACCAAAACCAGTGAACAGAGGTATGGGCGTGGCTACTGCGAAGTCGTGGGCAGGTGATTCGGCCGCGGCGGCGGCGGAAACAGAGGCCACCGCCGTATCCTCCGCCGCACCCTCCGCCGCACCCTCCGCGGTATCAACCCCGTCCGGCACCGACCAATCGACCAAGGAGTCGAAAAATGCCCGTTCTTTGGCACTAAGTTCTAGGTCGCGGGAGAAAAGGCTGTGGGCGTCAATGAAGGTTTGACGGACAGAGTTGGGCAGAGGCCGGGTGGCCATAGACTCATAGATAGGTCCAGGAATGGGTCCAGGAATGGGTCCAGGACTAGTACCATTGGCCAAAGAATCGTCTTCAATGGGCCCAGAAATACTACCATTGGCTACACCATCGGTGGTAATGGACCCAGAAATGGACCCATAAGTCATATCGCCATTTGTTATGGACTCCGCCGCAGCCTCAGTCGCAGCCTCCGCCCCACCACTAACCATCTTCGCCCGCCCTGGACCCAGACACGCCAACCCTACGCGGCAGCACCCGTCACACCGCGGCCACGTCTCATCACATTTCTTCTTCCTCTTTCTACACTCAAAACATCCGCTGTGACTATATTTTGGTTTCCCGGTCGACTTGGGACCGGGTCGGACCCGGGGTCGCCCCACGCTGGCCCCATTTCTATTATAACTGCAGACAACACTGGCACGAGCACACGTGCTACACGGTCTGCCTACATTACAGGCATGTTTAAGCCGGTGGCACCGGTCACAGGCCTTCTTTCGAGTCATAAAGAAGAGGAAATGGAAGGAAGAAATGGAAAGAGAAACGAAGACGATGAAAAATGAAGAGATAAGAGATAAGAGTGGGGGCATAATGGGGGGCGCGGCCCCGGGGACCCGGGGACCCGCGGAATTACGGAATTATCCCCCGAGCGGAATTTGTTGAAAACTCGCCGGTGGTGTTAGAATGCGGTGTAAGGATGTAATGAGAACGGTCTACTACATCGTTTATTATATCACTTTAAATGTCTATATAATTGTCCTGTTATACCATTCTACTTCTTCCTCATGGCTAATAATGGCGACTCACTGCCGGCGTAAATCTTGGTAAAATCATGGGCATCAATACAGGCTTGTCGCGATAAAAGTACCGCGGGCGCAGCACGAGTTTTAACATTGTCGCAGTAATTTTGCACGGCGTCGACCCACGACATTTCTCCTTTTGTGAATTGATCCACTTGTTTCATTAAATCAGCCACATCAGCAATTCCATGGTTGGCGGCTTCTCCTCGGTACATGGTCATAGCATGGGCCGAGTCTCCGGCCAAAATAATCTTTCCCTGGCGATGGTCCCATTCCACAGCTGGCCAGTCTCTGAGTTTGATTTCTAATATTTGGTCAGGAGCTTCCACGGCGCGGTCCACGAGCCACCGGAGTTTTGGTGAGAGTCCGGCGGCGCGCTTTTCCATGGCTCGTGCCATATCGTGCGAAGTAACAAATTTCTCGTGCGGATCATCGTCGTTCCACGAGAGATTGACCTGGGCCGTGTATTTGCCGTCATATTCCGGCGTAGAAAGCATGGAAAACCAAAAGAAAGTGTTGGTACCAGGAACGGTTCCTTGGAAGAGAAGTGGGTCGAAGTTTTGGGCGATGGATTCTGTTTCTTCGGCAGACATTTCCACCCGGGCTCCACAGAACCGGATGGGGAGTTGATGGAGATTGGGGCCGAGGACGCTGTCAGGCAGAGCGCTACCGCTACCGGTACCAGAGCTACCACCAAATATGGCTCTCCTCGTGGCAGAATTACTCCCTTCACACCCTAAAAGTACCGACCCCGAAAACTCCCTCCCGTCCGAACATACCGCCACCACTCCCTCATCATCCGTCCGAACATCCACCATTTTACACCCCCATTGAACATCAATTCCGTCCATTAATATCGACCTAATTTCTTCTCGCCGCACTCTAAGTCGAGCCAGCGGCGGAATTCGCACCACCGCCTCGCCACTCCCGGCATCAATATACATAAAATTACCCGAGTCCCGCGTATGGAATTCCTTCCGCACCTGCGCCCCGTACACTCTCTCGACCAAATGGGCCGGAATTAGGTCCTTGAACATATTCATCGCCCAATGAATGGTGATAGCCCATCCACTATGGGCCCGAGCGTCGACCGATTCGTCGCGATCAAATACCACAAACTCAATACCACGAGCTTTAAGCGCTTGGGCCGTTAATAACCCGATAAGTCCGGCTCCACTAATAATAACTTTCATTAATGGTGGTACAAACGGGGAATTGGTGCCGTTATATTGATGGAAGAATGGGTGGGACACGACGGGCTTATCAGCGGAAATTATGGTTCACCGAAGATCTCCGGCGCGGCAAAGAATGATTTACCGCGGTAAATTGCCGCCGTGAAATACCGCGGTGAATTTATATATTCCCGCCAGGATATAAAGATCCGCCGTTCCGCTACTTCATCGTTCCGTTACTTCATCCCTCCACTACTTCATCGTTCCATTACTTTACCACATGTCACACGAAGCAGTTAATCCCATTCACCCCTCGATGGAGGGAAAATTAGACCCAGTTTTCGTAGAACTTTACAACGAACATGTGGCCAATACTCCTACAGGACCTATTGATCTTGGGGTATTGAGAAAGAATTACTCCAGAATTTATTCATATGGTACGGCGCCGGCACCAGAGTCGGCGGTGATTTCTGATGTATCGTTTGAATCGTTCGACGGAGTCGCGGTAACTTTGAGAGTTTACCGGCCAAAAGATAAAAGTGGTGCCAACACCGCGCCACTCCCTGTCCATATTGATTTCCATGGCGGTGGCTGGGGCCTTGGTGACCTTGATACTGAGAGTCATGTGCTTAAACATTACGTCCATGATACTGGAGTTTGTGTTATGGATGTAGATTATCGGTTAGTTCCAGATTTTCCTTATCCCACGGGACTTCTTGATTGTTTTAGTGCCGTGAAATATGTCCATTCGCACGCCACGGACCTAGGCATCGACCCATCGCGAATTTCCATTGGCGGTGTTTCGGCCGGAGCCAACATTGCTCTCGCGGTATCGCATTTGTGTCGGGACATAAACATCGACCTAAAGCTTTGTGTGGCAGGAACTCCTCAAGTTGATGATATAGAACCCTACCAAACCACCAAGGATTCGCCCTATGTTTCGTGCCAGGAATGTGAATTTGCTCCTACATTGAACTGGGCTCGACTTAAATGGTTCGATAAGTTGAAATGGGATTCATTATCAAAGGATGAAGATACTAAAGCTCAACAATTGAAGGATATTGGTTGGTTTAAGTCCATTATTACCGCGCCTAATTTCCAAAACCTCCCTAAAACTGTGGTATTTACCGCGGGCTGCGACCCAATGCGGGACGAAGGTGAAGCTTATGCTGCTAAATTAGTTCAAAATGGTAATGAAGTGGTGTTTAAACGGTATCCGGGAGTTCCTCATCCGTTCATGCATATGGATGCAACACTTTGGCAAGCGAGTGATTTTATTAAGCGGACTGGGGAAGAGATAGGGAGGGCGTTGGCCTAAGGTGTTTGGCCTAAGGTGTTTGGCCTAGGGTGTTTGGCCTAGGAGGTAGAGATAGATAAATAGAGATAGGGAAGTAGAAATAGAGAAATAAATAAATTTTTGAAGGATAGAGGGAAGTCTTAGGACCTTAGGGCCTAGGTCTTAGGACCTCAATAGGATGTCAATAGGACCTTAGGACCTAGGTCTCAGAAGCTCAATAGGACCTCAATAGGACCTCAGTAGGACCTTAGGACCCAGGTCGTAGGACCTCAGTAGGATCTCAATGGGACCTTAGGACCTAGGTCCCAGAAGCTCAGTAGGACCTGAGTAGGACCTTAGGACTTAGGACTCAGGACCTCAATGGGACCTCAATGGGGCCTCAGGACCCAGGACCCAGGACCCAGGACCAAGATCTTAGGACCTCTGTAGGACCTCTGGACCCACCACCCAAGACCATTACTTTAGAGATAACGAAACATTTATAACACTAACCAATAAGAGCTCCGCCCTCTTTGGCCATATATATTATCACAACACCCACCATGGACTCCGTCCACACTAACCTAATACGAATACCTAAAATCCCTATTCTCAAAATCAGTCAAATCAGCCCAAACATTATCTATATTATCTCCTTGACTTCCCTCCTTATCTCTTCTCTTATTCCTCATATAATAGATCCCAGCTATCAACATAGCAAGCCCAATACTTGCGGCTTGTGTCACCAACATAGATATCTTGGCCGGGTAATAATGAGGAGCATCTTCAACTCTATACGTTTGTGGTGATACAATATTAGCTAACGCAAACCCAACACTCACAAACACCGCCGTGGAAGCAATTTTCTTGGTGGACCCAGCAAAATTGGCCCCGGCCCAAGAATAACAAATCCCTAATGGTGCCGTAACCGTATTAATCATATAAATCCCCACCAAAAGCCCAGCCTGATTGGATTTGGGCAAGAACGACATTAACGCCCCTCCGCACACCGCTGGCACCAAGAGAATCGATATCGCCACAAACCTCGCGGTACCCTTTCTGATGAAATACGTCGATAACATACTTGACAAGATACTTACCACCCCCAGGGGCATATTCAATAATGCCGCCTGTTTAGAAGTAAACCCAAACCCCATAATATCTACCGCCAGGAACGTAGAAATGGTATTGGACGAAAACGAAATAGTTACCGCTATAAGCATCAAAAGCCATGCCTGAATATCCATAACGATCTCTTTAACCTGACGGGGAATGAGTCGGTGCTGATTAACACCAACTTTCCCTTCACTAAGCTTAAGTAGAAGGACGTATTTCTCCTTCGCGGTAAGATTATTGTTTTCTAGCGGCGTCAGTGGTAGTAAAAAGTATACGTACACCCCGGCGGCTATATTAATAACACCAATAACAATGAACATTAGCCGCCAACCTTCTACGGAAGCCGTAGGAGATACGTTCTGGAAAGCATAACTTATAAGGCCACCAAAGATTTGACCGAACCCCAACCCGGAGTACCATACCCCGGTAAAGAAGGCTCCGTCCCGTTTATCGACAAAGTTGGTGGTAATTAACACCATACAGGGAACCACGGCCGATTCCAAGATCCCTAAAATAACTCTTACCGCCATCGCACCGCCGTAATTTTGTACGGCCCCGTTGCAGCAAGTGAGAACTCCCCAGAGAATCACATTTCCTCCCAATACTTTACACACTGAGAACTTCTGAATCACATAGAATCCTTGGAAAAATTCGGCGATAATATATGCCACAAAGAAGAATGTGGGGAGATTGGAGAATTGGTTCCCCACAAGGTTAATATCCTGAGCAAACCCCATAACGTTGGCGTAATTTAATGCCACTTTATCGAGGAACTGGAGGAAATACACCACTGTCATTGGAATGGCAAATTGTTTGTACAATTTCTTAGCTATTTGTGGATATGTAACATCTTCAGCAGCGTGTTTAGATTCATCAAAGTTCTTAATATAGAGGAAATTGGGGTCTTTTGATACTAATTCAGGCAGGGAATCGGGAGCTGTGGCATCAGAGATGCTAGCGACCTCAGCTTTTGTTACACTAACAGACACGTCGAGTTTCTTTTCCATTGGTGATGAGGTTTTTACATGAAATAGTGTGAAATATATAGCATTGTCGGCAGATTAATGGCGATGCGTCGGCGAGTTGATAAGGAAGCATTCCTAAAGGGGAAGAGAGATAAGCGCGGGAAGATCTAAGATCGCGGGTCCTGAGGTCCTGAGGTCTTGTGTTGGGTCCTATAGGACCTAGGGTTGGGTCCTAGGTCTTATTACATGAGGTCCTAGTACATGAGGTCCTAGTACCTGGGGTCCCAAGGACCTATATCATATATCCTAGGTCCTAGGTCCTAGGTCCTAGGTCCTAGATCCTGGATCTAAGATTCCAGATTCCTGGCCGGTCCTCGGTCGGCCACTTTCTTATCTTCCGCCTATATGGTCCGCCCACATGGTTCCGCCACTCCCTCCCCACCTCCCCAAACTATATAAAAAACTTGCCGATCTCTTTTTTTCTTCATTATATGACGGTTCCGGCAATTATCCCCCCTGGGGCCTCCGTGTTAGTCACTGGTGGTACTGGTTTCATTGGCTCGCACTGTGTGGCCAGCCTTTTGACCCACGGCTACGTGGTAAAAGTCGCTGTTAGGTCGGAAGCTAAGTTCCAAGCCCTTGTGTCCCATTTTGGTAGTTCCAATCTTAGCTGTGTCGTGGTAAAAGATATCACTTCTACTACGGAATTAGTTCCAGCAGTTAAAAACTGTGATGCCATCTTCCATTTGGCTTCGCCGTATACTTACAACGTTACTGACTATGAAAATGAACTCATGGTGCCAGCGGTGCGAGGCACTACTGCCATCATGGAAGCAGCTGCGGCCGAGCCCCGTGTAAAGAAAATTGTTCTCGCCTCATCTTTCGCAGCCATTTTCGACGCCAGTAAAGGCCTTCAACCAGAAAAGGTTTATACCGAAAAAGACTTTAGTCCATTAACGTGGAATGATGGTGTTAATGCCCCTGATGCTTCTGTGGCTTATAGGGCGTCGAAAATCGTGGCCGAACGAGCTGCATGGGACTTTATCGCCAAAAATACCCCCAATTTCTCGCTTACTGTGATCTGTCCGCCTATGGTTTATGGTCCTTTGGTGACTACAAGTCTTCTTGGGTCCATAGACGACTTAAACTTTAGTAATCTGGTGGTATGGCTGATAGCTACCACGAAAAACGCCATTCCACCAACAAAAGGCCCGGTTTGGGTCGACGTTAGAGACTTGGCCAAAGCTTTTACTGCCACACTTACTTCCTCCCAGTCCCATAACCAACGGTACCTTGTTTCCGCTGGTGACTACGATAACCAAGAGATTGCTGACATTTTACGGGACAATTTCAACGGAACTATCCCCTTAGGCTCCCCAGGACAAAGATTACTGGGGACCCATTTTACCACCGATTCCACCAAAGCTGTAAACCACTTAAACTGCAGTTTTACTTCTTTAAAAACCTCGGTTTTGGATCTCTGTAAACAACTTTCACAACTTTAATGTTCTGCTGTTGCAGCATATTCTAAATGCGGTAATGGCTGCGAAAAATATATAAAGAGAGATTTCTCAATAAAGGAAAAACAAATATACAATTTTGTAGACATTTCAAGACATTTTAAGACATTTTTGTAATCGTAATGATAAACGCCGTTGTAATGTCAGATAATGAAGAGTTTTATTTCTTTGAATATGAAGAACCGAAGCCGAAATTGAGGTCGTGTATGAGGACAGGACTTCGGCCTCAACATAAAGTGACGTTTTTGGAGCCGGAAGTTAGTGGTATTAGTGAATGTAAATGGACCTGGGAAGAAATTCAGCAGTATTGGAAAGAGGTGGAGTTACAAAAGACACCAAAAAAGGACCTTAGGTCCCGAAGGAATGAAGCTAAAGCTAAATGGATAGCTACTGCTACGGTGATTATGAGGTATTACTACGAGTTTTTACACCATCCGCTTGGAGTTCCCAATAATCCCTACCACAGAGACACTACCCTTACAGTAAGAGAACTAAAACACTTGGTCGATGGTTTGGAATTGCTGCTACTGGTGGTGTTGGACGTGGCACCACCAGTGTTTCGGTATGTGCATCCGTTTTCACCCGGGCTTGTAGCCTATTTCAATGCCATTTCCGGGACTTTCCGACAGTTTAGACCTCCGATAATTGTTCGAAGGAGTACGAGATTACATAAAACTCATGTTATTGGTGGAGGTAGTTACTACGACCGGTTTATAGAGCCTAATGTGTACATGCCGTTGGAGCTCCGGCGGAGATTGGCGGTGTATAGGCTTGAAATGGTGAAGCAGTGGTACTGTAGAGAGAAGAGAAAGGTGGGAGAGGTTAATATTGATTTTCATAGGATGGTGGAAGATATGAGGGAGATGGAGGTGAAGTATGTGGAGGATCCGATGGGGTACTGGGAGGACCCGGGGAGGGAGGACCTGGGGAGGGAGGATCTGGAGACAGAGGATGAGGACCTGGAAATGGAGGACCTGGACCTGTAGGACCTCACTACCAGTACCTCAGGACCTCAGGACCTAGGACCTCGCGACCAGGACCCCAGGTCCCAGGACCTCACTCCCAGGACCTCACTCCCAGGACTCAAGGTCCATGTCGCGCCTCACGACATTCCGCGACGACATCCCCTCTCCCTCACGTGTGTCGCCACTTATCTCCTCGTTCATTCCCTTCAACACATTATGTCTTCCATCTCCATCACCATTAAGTCGTCAGGAGACGCCAAATATGAAGTCTCCATCGACTCCAGTAAAACGATTCTAGACCTCAAAAACGAAATCTCGGCAAAAGCCGACGTTCCTGCCGAAAGACAGCGGTTAATTTATTCCGGAAAAGTATTAAAAGATCATGAATCCATTGCCACGTATAAGATCCAATCAGGTCATACGGTACATTTGGTCAAGAGTGCTGCTAAAGCTGGTAGTGCTGGACCTAGTGCTGGTACTACAACTGGTGCCAGTAATGGAGCTAGTACTGCCACCGATAGCGCCAATGGTGGCAGCAACAATACTTCCTCTGCCGGCATTCCTTCGAATATATCCGCTGGTCAAGGAGCATTTAATCCTTTGGCCGATTTAACCGGTGCCCGTTACGCCGGTTACACCCAGCTCCCCTCGGCGTCGATGTTTGGCCCCGATGGCGGTATGAATCAGTCCATGCCTGACCCAGAACAACTCAGCCAAATGATGTCTAATCCTATGTTCCAAGAAAGCATGAATTCATTATTATCAAATCCACAAATGTTGGATTATATGATTGAACAATCACCACAATTGAGGGCCATGGGACCTCAAGCTAGACAGATGTTACAGAGTCCATTCTTTAGGCAGATGATGTCGAACCCCGAGATGATGAGGGGGATGATGGATATGGGACGTGGCGGTGGCTTTGGAGGTGCTGGAGGTGCTGGAGGTGCATTTCCTGCTCCTGGTGGGAATCCTACAACGGAAGGACCTGACTCTGAAGGTTCTGGGACCTCAGGTCCTGGATCTCAAGGTCCTGGATCTCAAGGTCCCGGGTCCGGGTCCCAAGCCCCACCTAATCCTTTTGCACAAATGTTTGGCGGTGGTGATCCCATGTCTATGTTTGGCGGTGGTGGCAGTCCCTTTGGTGGTGGAGCTCCTTTCGGTGGAGCTCCTGCCCAAGAAGACTCCCGTCCTCCAGAAGAACGCTACGAGACCCAATTACGTCAATTGAACGATATGGGGTTCTTTGATTTCGATACTAATGTGTCGGCGTTAAGAAGATCCGGTGGTAATGTCCAAGGAGCATTAGAGTTTTTGTTAAGTGAATAGGTATATAAGAATGTCGTGGGGGTGGGTCTTACGTCCAATGTCGCGGATCCCAGATCCAATGTCGCGGGTCCCAGGTACTATGTCGCATGTCGCATGTCGCGGGTCCCAGGACCCAGATCCTAAGGCCCAGGTCCCATGTCGCAACTCTCGTTGTAATACATCGCGCAATGTCGTTTGTCGTTCTCTGTTTGTTCTTCTCTGTTCAACTCCTTAACTATGGAACAACCTTCCCATCACACGGAAACGGACGTTTCCTTGGCCCAATCACGTGGCCCGCCTCTTAGAACGTCGCCACAACCATGGTCACCATTGGCACTCCTCATCGGGGTCCAGCTCCAGGCCAAGAATGTCGCCGTTTCGGCAGAAGCATTACACCATTTCAGCCACGTCGCCGAAGTATACTTGACCCAAGTATCTGGCGTAATTAAAAAACTCACTGAACAACAAAGACGATCTCGGCCCAGCAAAAGCGACGTTCTTGGGGCCCTAAGAGTATTGGGCCTAAGTCCCACGGCATTGTACCGCGAATACTACCACGATACCACGACGCGGCCCCGAATTACCGCCAATCTCACCAAGGTCCAGCGCGAGGCCCAATCCAGGACCTGGACCCAAGAAGGACCTGAGGACCTGGACCTCAATGATTATTCCATCACCGATTTAGTCCCTAGAACTACGCCCCGGCCTAATTATATCCCCCACCATTTCCCCGAATTCCCACCCGATTATACCTACAGAAATACCCCTGATTATATGGCATCGTTGACGGATATGGAACAACTTCGATTGAAGTTGGTGGAAGAAAGTCGAATGACAGAAAAATCACTTTATCGGCTCATAGACGGCGATAAAATTGGGTCCGGATCCCCTGAGACCCTGGACCTCGATTCCATTATGAGTGGGGTCCCAGAAATAGGATCTCCTGATATCAATTTAGATACTACGAAACTTGATATTCCTCAGCACCAAGAATCAGAATTACCACCAGTAATGTTGGACGAAGAACAAGAGTTACAACGACAAGAACAACTTCGAAAACAAGAAATAGCCTTTGATTTTGAAGCTTATGCGGCCAAAAGAGCCAATTTAGTACAAAAACGACAAGCTCATATAGAAAAGATCAGGAAATTACGACAAAATAATATATTTATGGAAGCAGAAAAGCATTTTTCACCATATTCAACCAAACCCATGACGGAAAATAATCAAAATCGGTTTAAAACCATAGTTAATGATGCTTATGAAGATGTAATAAAGGCAGTAAGACGAGCTGAAGCCGAGAACCAAGCTCAAATTGATAAGATACTTAAGGAAAGAGAGACTCAACAAGCACAAAATAAACAAGATACAATAGAATTTGGGTTTAATTTTGATAGTGGAAGTGGAAGTGATAGTGAAGAGGGAGAAGGAATAGATTTTGAAGAGAGAATAGATTTTGGTGATGAGAGAGAGGGAGAAGGGGATGGAGAAGGGGATGGAGAAGGGGATGGAGAAGGGGAAGTAGAGAAGATAGATTTTGGTGATGGAGAAGAAAATGGAGAGAATGGAGAGAATGGAGAAGGAGATGATGGAGAAGGAGATGATGACATGTTTGATGATAATATGTTTGATACTCCAGATCCCATGGGACCTGAAGGACCTATGGGTGTAGATTATGTAGATACAGAGGGTCTGGGTCCAGGTCCAGGTCCTTAGGTCCATAGGTCCAGGTCCAGGTCCAGGTCCAGGTCCAGGTCCTTAGGTCCATAGGTCCAGGTCCTTAGGTCCATAGGTCCAGGTCCATAGGTCCAGGTCCTAGATGTTTGAGGTCCCTCAGGTCCTCACAACCTCAAAACCTCAAAACCCAATAAACAGTCGTGCCCTTCCTCACCCTTCGCGCCTTTCATCTCTCCTTCTCTTCATCAAAACATCATGTCAGAACCCGTCGACATCTCTCTCCCTACGTCGGCTCCATTCCCCGTGGTAATCCTGGCCATCACTTGTTCTCCCGGCCAGGAAGTCTCCAAACATCAACCCCTTTTAAAGTATAAATATTGGGACTATCAACCCGATCCTCAGTCCAAACTTGAACACCCACCACAAATTCGCGTTCAGATGATTGGTACCTTTGAAAGCCCCATCTCGGGGGAAATATCTGATATCCACGTCGAGCTCGGTCGAGAAGTCCGCCATAGCCTGACTTCTGTTTGTACCATTCGCGCGCCCTGTGGCCATGCCGTACAATATGGAGGTCTTTGTGCTCTTTGTGGTGCTTCTGTGGAAGATGAAAAAGATTATACCGGGTTTTCCTACGAAGATAGGGCCACGATTTCTATGGCCCACGACCAAAATAACCTCCGAATCAGTTACGATGAAGCCAGTCGTATAGAACGATCATCCACACAACGATTATCGGAACAACGAAAGTTAATATTGGTGGTAGATTTGGACCAAACCGTGATTCATGCCACCGTCGACCCAACCGTGGGCGAATGGCAGCGCGATCCTTCCAATCCTAACCATCGCTCGGTCAAAGACGTACAAAGTTTCTGTCTTGAAGAAGAACCCGTGCCGCCACCAGGGTGGCGCGGACCTAAATTGACCCCCACCAAGTGTTGGTACTATGTTAAAGTGCGTCCGGGATTGGCCGAGTTTCTTCGCACCATGTCGCAGTACTACGAAATGCATATTTATACTATGGCCACGCGGAACTATGCTCTCGCCATTGCTCATATTATCGACCCAGAGGGAGAATATTTTGCTGACCGGATTCTAAGCCGGGACGAAAGTGGTTCATTAACTCATAAGAATTTGAAACGATTGTTCCCGGTGGACCAAAGTATGGTGGTAATTATTGATGATAGGGGGGATGTATGGAATTGGGAACGGAATTTAATTAAAGTGGTTCCGTATGATTTTTTTGTGGGGATTGGTGATATTAATTCGAGTTATTTACCCAAGAAGAGTGGGGTGGTACTGCCGTCAAGGCGGGTGCGGGACGAGGTGCGGGACGAGGAGGACCCGGCAGGGTCCGAGTCCGGGTCGCAGTCGACTGATACTAAAACCACATTGATCCCGGAGGGATCGGAAGACACCGGCGAAGACCGCGAGGACAACCCGGAATCGCCCGGGTCGGAGTCCAACAGTTCCTCCAACGACACCTCCAACGACACCTCCCACAGTTCCTCTGAGGAAATTGGTCCCAATGACTCCTCCCCTTCTCCCTCCCCCTCTCCCTCCCCCGTCAATAGAATGCTCCAAATTGCTGGCGGTGAAGATAACAAACAACTCCTCCTTCAACAATCCCGGTCCCGTACTCTCTCCCTAGAACAACAACAACACGACCGACCTCTCGCTAAACTCCAACACCATCTCGAGAAAAGCCACGACCACGATCCCCCACCAAGTTCCCATTCCGATTCCGATGACGATGATAATCTCCTTTTAGATAATGATTCCGAATTACCCCTTTTAAACACGGCTTTAGTCAATGTTCATCACCAATATTATTCCATCTTCGACCAAGCTGCTACCAACCCCACCACACCCCCGCCCGATCTTGCTACCATTATCCCCCAATTAAAATTCCAAAGTCTTTCTGGAATCACAGTTTTATTTTCTGGAATCATTCCTCTTGGTGTGAATCTAGAATCAGCCGAAATCGTCATTTGGTGTCGTCAATTTGGTATTAACGTTGTTAATGATATTTACCCGGACGTCACTCACGTGGTTTGTAGAGGTCCTAGTGATGGGAAATCGGGTCTTACGTTTAAAGTTAGGGCTGCCAGGAAGTTAATTCCTGATGTTAAGATTGTTAGCCCTGATTGGATCTTTGCCTGTTTGAGTCATTGGAAGAAAGTTGATGAGAATGATTATGTTATCTCTGAAGATGATGCTGATTGGCACGTGGAAGAAGACGATATTCAGAAATACAAAAGGGCTTTAGAAGCTAAACAGGAAAGATCGGGGTCGATTACGTTGGAAGATTATGATTTGGAAGATGCAAATCAGGAAGTTGATGATTTTCTTGGTGAAGATAGTGAAGATGGAGAAGAGGAGAATAGTGAAGAGGATGGAGAAGAAAGTGATGGTGATAGTGACAGTAACGGTGACAGTAACGGTGACAGTAACGACAGAAGTAGAAAACGTCATTACGAATCTGGTGATCTGCCTAGTAAAAAACACAAACCCGATATTGATGAATTGGAACAGGAGTTATTGGATGGGTTTGACGAAATAGAGTGATGTATATAATGTATAGTAGGAGAATGTAATGATTTTGTGGTTTTGGTTTTTGTGGATGTCTTGAGTTTTTGTGGATGTCTTGAGTTTTTGTGGACATCTTGAGTTTTTGTGAACTTCTTGGTTTTTGTGAACTTCTTGGTTTTTGTAAAACTTCATTGCTTTTGTAAAACTTCATTGGTTTTGTAAAACTTCATTGGTTTTGTAAACTTCATTGCCTTATTGTAAACCTTGGGTTTGTAAACTTTTAACCTTTCACAATCACAATCACAATCACAATCACAATCACAATCACAATCACAATCACAATCACAATCACAATCACAATCACAATCACCAAAAATAAAAGTCGTGTCCCATGCCTATCTACTGTGTGTGTTATTGTCATCGCACCCTATAGCAATATACAGGATACATACCAGCCATTTAAGCCAGCTCAAATCACCAGCATTATCCTCCTTAGCCAGCATAAATCATCATTTCCCTATATAAACTACTCCTTTCCCCTGATCCCAAATCAAGATTTAACCTTATTCAACACTTTAACTGATCTCAACCATCCGTTTAGGTCATTAAATCATCCCACATTCTATTAATAGACCCTTTATTGTTTATTTTACAGCAATTATCGCGAAGTGGCTCAGCAGACATTAATTATAAGGATAAATAAATAAACCTTTTCATCTTCATCTTCATCTTCATTGGAACATTTATAAAGATCCTGTATCAAAAGATCCTGTATCAAAAGATCCTGTATCAAAAGATCCTATATCAATATATCCTGTATCAAATCCCTAAAGTATGTTTAAATTCTTTAGACTTCTTTTGATCATTTTATCATTAGTGGCAGCCATTTTAGCTATCTTTGCTGTCACTGGTTCTTATAAGAATGAATCATATCTTACTGATACTTATTTAATCAATTTCCACTTAAACAAATTAAATTTAAGTAAACTTTTAAAAGCAAGTTCGTTTACTAAAAGATCAGATTTGGATATGAATATGGATATGGAATTGGAAACTCCTTCAGAATCTGAAAAGAGAGATTGGGCATCTTCAATCATTTCTGCTACAGGAGGTGATTCTATGATTTCTTCCATTCTTAGTGAAGTTGATTATGCTGACCTTGGATTATCTGATGTTTATCAACTTAGTTATTGGGGTTATTGTAAAGGTCATATGGAGGGAGATTCCAAGACTCATGAAGGTACTGTTGGGGCTGTAGGTAAAGACTTTGATAATTCCAATATCAATTATACTTTCTGTACTGATCCTACTCCAGCATACCAATTTAAGCCGGTAGAAGTATTCAAGCAGGAATTGAAGGCTAAACTTGATGATGATCTTTCAGACCTTTCGTCTACTCTTCGGGATCAAATCCAATACTTGGTTGATAATGTTGCTGAAGATAGTTTCAATATTCCTAAAGATCTTCAAGATAAACTTGATCTTTTGAATAACCTTACTAAAGCTTCTTTTGGTCTTCTTTTAGCTGGTGCTGTTTTGGCAGTAGTTTCTATCATCATCCAAATCCTTGGTTGTTTCATGAGTCCTGATTCTTGTTGTTTATCTTTCCTTAACTTTTTGTATGAAGTTGTGGTGTTTATTATTTTGGCTGTAGGAGCTATTTTAATCACTTTTGCAATGTCTTTTACTAGAAATAAGATCAATGATGCCACTGATGATTATGGTATTAAATCTTATTTATCAATGAACTTTTATGCTTTTACTTGGGCTTCTACTGTAGCTGCATTATTATGTTTATTCTTTAACTTATTAGGTCATTGTTGTGGATTATTTGGTACTGGTAGAAAGAAATTCAGATCCCAACAACAACCTGCTATGGCTTATGATCATAGTGATGTTGAATCTGCTGTTTCTTCAGCTATGAGTCAAAAGGGTTAGAATAGAACTTGGTTTTAGAAATGATAAATGACACTGTGTATACTGTATATGGGTTTTGTAAGGCATGAGATTTAAATACAATATTGTAATGAAGTTTTAGATGTAGTTTGTTGTAGAGGTGGTGTTTTTGTGATAGTGACAGTGATTTTGTGGTAATGTGTTTTTGTGGTAATGTGTTTTTGTGGTAATGTGTTTTTGTGGTAATGTGATTTTGTGGTAATGTGATTTTGTGACACTCTCTTTGTGGTAATGTCTCTGTGACACTGTCTATGTAGTAATATCTTCATGATAATGTCTTTGTGACAATATCTTTGTGCCAGTAACTTCTGTCACCTACTTTTTGCGCACTTCCTCTTCCTCATCCCCCACTATATCTCATCATGCTTTGTGCTCTCTCGGGAACCCCTACCACAAACCCGGTTGTGTCACCTAGAAGTGGACGTATATTCGATCGTGTTCTCCTAACAAACTATCTTGCTACGTCACAATCAGATCCTGTTACTGATGAACCACTAACGATAGAAGAGCTCATCCCGTTGAACGTGGAACCCACCACCACTCCGTCTTTGGCTCCAGAAATCTCCCTGTCGATTCCTTCAATGTTGTCAGCATTCCACAACGAATGGAACGCTTTAGCTTTACAAACTTTTACTTTGAAAAAACAACTTAATACTGCAAGGAAAGAGCTCAGTAATGCCTTATACTACAGTGATGCGTCGATGAGAGTGGCTGCGCGCGCCGTGCGAGAACGGGACGAAGCTCGTTCTGCGTTGGCTCAATTGGCCGCCACTTCAGGTGCTTCCGCGGTAGCTACAGCTTCAGATTCGGCCCTGGCCCCAGCCCTGGTCGTATCCGACTCCCGTGCGAGCGAAATTACTGACGCCATAGAGAATTCAAGAGCTGCTCTCTTTGTGGCTCATAAGTCCACAAAAAGAAGTTTACCATTTTCTGCTGATCACGTCATTGGCATTGATAATGTTCATAGTGTTGCTGCTCCATTTTCTATAATGAACCATTTCGGTGATAATGGACCCATTTATATCACCGATGGCACCAGCGTGGCTCGGTATGACACCAAGTCTACGCCTGAGGTGATACAATTACCAGAAACAAACTCTGAAACACCCATTTCTGGCATTGCATTCTCCGGTGAATCTCCTATTATTGCCCGGGGAACTTCAGTAACCGTTGAAGAATCACAATTTCCTCATCTTCATAATGATGTCATTTCCAAGATTGTTGTTCATCCCGATCTTGATGATGTGTTTGTGATGATGTCACAAACAAAATGGTCACTTAATAGTGTCACTGACTTAAAGCCAGTGTTGTCGGTGGACATTGATCCAGAAATGGGTCAAGCAACTGAATGTTCTATCCACGTTGATGGGGCTCTTGTGGCCATTGGAACTTCTTCAGGATATATTTTGCTTTATGATATAGCTTCAGGGACTTTAGCATCAACAGTATTTGTACGTAATCAGAAGGTTGAACGTCTTCAATTTGGTCAAAATGGTTATTGGTTGTTAGTGACATTAGTCGACGGGGAATTCCCTAATGGAGTTTGTGTTGTGGATCTTCGGAAATCATTAATAATCAATACAATTGACGATAATGATGTTCTGGAGTTTATTATGGACAATACCTGTTCTGTGATTTTTGGGGTTACAAATGAAGTTGTCAAGATTTACAGATACACCAAGAAGACTAAATCGTGGCTGAAAATTCAAGATGTTAAAGACATTTCTGGTGATAAGATAGACTTTTTGCATGATTCCATGGTGATAATGGGAGACGAAATCAAAGAGTATACGATGGTATAATGTAGAATATTGATAGAGGTATGAAGTTGTGTTGCATCTTTGTGTCTGGTTAATTAAAAGTAATTGATATTAGTGATAGTATAATGTAGAATATAGTAGAGAGTTTGTACTTTTATAAGTAATATAATTTGTTCTTTTATAAGAGTTTTTGTGGTTTTTGTGGTTTTGTGGTTTTGTGGTTTTGTGGTTTTGTGGTTTTGTTCTATAATTTATTTTTTATTTTATTTTTATTTTTTTTTTTTTTTGTGTACCGTTGTTAAATTCGTCCTTTTTTTTACCTCTTTGTGCACTTTAAGAGTTTTTGTACACTTTATTTTTTTTTTTTTTTTTTTTTTTTTTTTTTTTTTTTTTTTTTTTTTTTTTTTTTTTTTTTTTTTTTTTTTTTTTTTTTTTTTTTTTTTTTTTTTTTTTTTTTTTTTTTTTTTTTTTTTTTTTTTTTTTTTTGTGTACCGTTACCCATTTCTGCGCACTTCCTCAATTCCTTTACGCGCCTTTTTAAACCCTCCATTCACGTTTACAAAATGAAGTCTGACCTTCCTATGCATAGGCTATCGCCTAAACGGTCAATCCCTCCCATATATAAACGTCTTGGTCAGGCAGTAGCCGTGTTGGTGGTGATATATTTCTTCATCACTCGCAGTCACATACTGACGCCAATTCGGTCGCCAGCACCACCAATCGACGAACAAATTCTAGACAATCATCTCGAAGTAAATTACAATGATGACAAAGATTATACCATTTACAAAGTCACCGCCGACGGTGTTCATGATGCCACCACAAGTCAAGGAATCCCAGGATCAGGACCTGTGGATGCACAAAGCCATTTTGAATACTACGATCTTAATGACTTTGATGGAAGAACTCAAGGCGAAGCTGAAGGAGATATAGTTCTATTTCTTATGCCACTTCGTAATGCTGAACACGTGTTACCAATGGCTTTCCATAATATAATGAATTTGACTTATGACCATTCCCTCATTGACATTGCTTTTCTTGTATCCGATTGTTCTGAAGGTGATACCACTTTAGAACGAGTGTTTGAATACAGTGTAGCCCTTCAAAATGGAACTTTAGTAGAAAAACTTGCTAAAGATGAAGTTGCAAGAGCACAAGCATCTGGTCGTTCAGGATCTTCTGATTTATATCAATTATATATGGATCAAGGATATATTAACAATGTTAAACTGTCTTATGATCCTAAACTGTTCCATAGTCAATACCAAAGACCTTTCCGGTCAGTATCGATTTATCAGAAAGATTTTGGTCAAATCATTGGTCAAGGGTTTAGTGATCGTCATGCTGTTAAAATTCAAGGTATTAGACGGAAACTTATGGGAAGAGCTAGAAATTGGCTTACGACGTCAGCTTTAAGACCGTATCATTCTTGGGTATATTGGAGAGATGTTGACATTGAAACGTGTCCAGGAACGGTGATTCAAGATCTTATGAAACATGATTATGATGTAATGGTACCTAATGTTTGGAGACCATTACCATCATTTTTAGGTAATGAACAACCATATGATTTAAATTCTTGGGTGGAATCTGAACCTGCTATTGAATTGGCGTCAAGATTGGATGAAGATGATGTTATTGTAGAGGGATATGCTGAGTATCCTACTTGGCGGGTCCATTTAGCTTATATTCGGGATAAGAATGGTAATCCTAATGAGATATTAGATATTGATGGGGTTGGAGGAGTTTCTATTTTGGCCAGAGCTAAAATATTCCGTCAAGGGGTTAATTTCCCGGCATTTACATTCCTTAATCATGCAGAAACTGAAGCCTTTGGGAAAATGGCTCGATTAATGGATATGAAAGTTGGAGGTTTACCTCATTATACCGTTTGGCATATCTATGAACCTAGTGAAGATGATTTGAGGAAAATAGCTAAATTGGAGAGAAAAAAGAGACGGCAAAAGAATACTAGGTAGAGTAGGGAGATGTAAGAAAGGTTTATAACGATACATAGAGGTTTTATATATTATTTGACTTGAAGATGTAGAAAGAAGTGTAGAAACATGAAGTGGAGTGTGGAGATGAAGTAGGGTACAAAACCGTTGTATCTACAGAATCATTATCTACAGAATCATTAGATCCACAAAAACATTATCCACAAAAACATTATCCACAAAAACATTATCCACAAAAACATTATCCACAAAAAACATTATCCACAAAAACATTATCCACAAAAAAACACTCTCCTTCCCTACTTCTAAAATTAATTTAACATTCAGTAGGAAGGCAACGTTTTTTAATCTACGTAAAGCCGTTAGACTTTACTCAGAGATTGTTCACATCCGTTTTGTTCATCATAATGTTAAATGGCCTTGGCCGATGGTGAGATCGAACCAGCGCGCTCGCTAGAACTACCGCACAACCACTAGACCATTAATTGAGGTTTCAGCGAAAAGTGTAATTTTGTCATTTGTCTGTTTCAGTGTTGAAGTATAAGTGTTTCTGTTTTGTGGTTTGTGGTGTTTGAAATTACATAAATGGATTTATATGTACTTAGGAATTGTGTCTCTTTCTAAACTATGTTCCGCCTTAACACTATAATTCCACTCTCCATTTCATCTACACTCTACATAGTTGTTTATCATTAGATCACATCACATCCACAGAACGCGTCTTTAGATCCTTACAAAGAACAATGTTATCGAAATCATACAGATTACAGACCACATGCAGCACTACCCCATTTGCACCATCAATATCCCAATTCTGTATCATCAATTACGAAAGTCCACAACCCCAATTTCTTAGACATTACTGAAAACAGTGAAAAATAAATAAAATTGATTATTTTTTGACATATGAGATCAACAATAGAGCTATAATTAGATTAAGGTTTGGATAGAGGCGAAGAGTATGAAGGAGGATGAACACTGTAAGACTGTAAAGGAGTGAAATACTGTAAAGGAGTGAAATACTGTAAAGGAGTGAAATACTGTAAAGGAGTGAAATACTGTAAAGGACTGTGAAATACTGTGAAACACTGCAACATTGTGAAACACTATCAAATACTGTGAAACAGTACTACTTAACTATATGGCTGAGAAATTATGGAGAACACAAATAGGAAATAACACAACACAAAAATTAACTAAGAACAAAAGAAAACTAACACAATAGGTAGAGAAAACGTCTTTGATCTAA
>JAJMEC010000004.1:451185-467879 GCA_030573955.1 Yamadazyma triangularis
AAAAAAAAAAAAAAAAAAAAAAAAAAAACTCACGCTTTTGCGGTTCTCTCTCTCTTTGTAACCTGCTCCACAAACAGGGCTTCAATACTCGTCTCTCGATTGTTTGTACTTTCTATTTTGGGCAAAAACAAATTTTTCAAGTTTATATAAACCAACTTCTATCGTTTTTAGGATTATTATGAAGCTCTTAATCCTTCTTGCGGGCCTAGTTGGGGTCTCTAATGCATTACATCCTGTTAAAGACTTTAGAGTCGATGATTTCGATTTTGGGACCTCAAAGTCCACAAAAGTGACTCTGACCAAAGGTCCGACAAAAGGTCTGGTAAAAGGTGTTGGCGTTGGTAGTGGTGGTAGTGGTAGTGTTGGAGGTAGTTCTAGTGATGGCTCTGCTGGTCTGGGCCCGTATCTGGTGCCTCTGGTGTCTAGTGCTAGTAATTTAGCATCATCAGCGCCTACTATTGAACTCGATGATGATGTCCAAATGGTGTATACTGACGATTCTAGTTCCATTTATTACATCAATTCGTCGGTGAAGAGTCAACAATACCACGAGTCGTTCCCACTTTTGCTCGATACTGGGTCCAGTGTCACCTGGATCTACAACGAATCATGTAGTGATCCAGCGTGTCAACAGAGCCAAGTACAAAAGTTTTCGTCCAAATTTGGTGGTATTGACACTCAACTGTCGTTCCAATTAAGTTATTCAAGTCAATTTGTTAAGGGAAATATGGTTTCTGGTGATGAAAATGACCTTGAATTTCAATTAAATGGTCTTAAACTAGACGATTTCTCCTTTGGTCTCACGGGAAATGCTCCAGATCTCTTCAATGGATTCCATGTTAGTGGTATTTTGGGGGTTCCTTCATCAAATAATAAGTCTGTTGATCGTAATATCATTTACCAATTACAAGATCAAGATGTCATTGATAAGGAAGTATTTTCTTTATCACTTGTTGGAGAATCACAAGCAGTTGAATATAAAGACTCTGAAGGAAATTCAAACTTACCACAAAACTACGGAGGTTTGATATTATTTGGGTCCAAAGCTAGAGATTATGCTTCTAGATTCGCTCATAATGATGTTCATTATACTGACATCATAAGTAATGATAATGACTATTGGTTAGTGGATTTTCTGCCCGTAAAAGTTGTTGATAGTCAAGGACAATCACAAAGTTGGAATGGATCAGTTAGATCTTCTATTATAGACACAGGAAGTACAGGTATGGTTCTTCCTAAAAAGGATGCAATGTCAATTCATGAGATGCTTTTTGGTGATGATTTAATTTCCGATAATAAAGGGAATTTTGCTTTTCCTTGTGATTCATCTACTCCAGCAATTAAGTTGACTGTAGATGGTCATGAATTTTCAGTATCGGCTGATGATTTTAAGGGTAAAGAATACAAGGATTCTGAACAATTGTCAGGATATTGTGCTTCTATGATCCAAGGACTTGAAGGTTATGAAGATTGGGTATTTGGTGCAGCATTTTTAAGGAAGTTTTATACTATATTCGACTTGGAAAATGAAAGAATTGGCTTTGCTGATGGAAGAATTGATAAATATAGTTTGGCTAAAAAAAGTGGTTCTGTGGTTAATTCCACAAATACAAATTCTACAAGTACAAACACAAATTCCACAAGTACAAACACAAATTCTTCGAGTACAAACACAAATTCTTCAAACTCAAACACAACTGAAACTACTTCATCATCATCGTCATCATCTTCATCGTCTTCTTCACATTCTTCCTCATCTTCATCCCCTGATACAGCTTCATCTTCCTCCACCAACCTTCTTCCTTGGCCCCTTCTTATCCTTTCTCTTTGTATATTCATATAGACGCATACAATAATACACAGTAATAATATATATCTCCTAATACAGACTTATCTACGTAATAATAGCCAACCAACTCAATACTCCATACATCAAAGCCACAGGATATACCGCCAATACCACTCTTCCTGGTAATACTCCAGAACACTTTAAACTCATTACTCCTGAATATATACTCCATATGCACAATATCGTCATAACAATTAACCTAAGCCAAGCCCAATGTATCACCAAGGAACACAAAAGTTCTCCCAAGGCAATAGGAAACATGGAGTATCCCACAGCACTTATAGCTGACATAAATGATATATTTCCTCCTAAAAGTTGAATGTTTAATCCAATCAATATAAAGAAGATCCACATAAACGAAAATGATCCTGAAAACACAGAATTCGTTTGATTACTACTAGCAGACATTCCTAAAGCAACACTGTACAAAAGGGAAAACATTAAAGGTCCCCAAAGATCCCAATCTAATGCCGTTAATGACGCCGTATCTTCATCAGGTCCTGTAGCATCTTCTGGGTCGTTGCTAACTGAAATTCTTCTATTTTCCATCACCAGTTGTGGTAAATCTATTCCATTGGTACGAGCAAATGATAGTAATCGAGACTGTTGTTCACGAGCTTTCTGTGCAAGTTGATGAGGCCAAATCACTACTTTAAGACGATTCCAAATATTTAATCCATCTCGTTTAAGAGTCTCTAACACCGGTTCTTCTAAGGTGTCTCCTCCTGTGTATTGATGTTCTCTAACAGTATTATTAGCTCCACTTTGGGACGCAAACGGAGTGAATGCTGATGATAAATCTACTTTACCGAAACTGAAAAAACTGGGTCCAGAAGTAGATACATTTGTGGCGGGATTTGAAGCTGGTGGTGTTGAGTTTTGTCTATCGTTGGAACTAGCGCCATACGAAGGGGTTTGTTCTTCATCGGGGATGATGAAGTCGTCTATGTTGTGTTGAGACATTAGTGATAAAGTGCGATTTGAGATTTAGAGGAGTTTTGTGGATTTTGATTTTTGTGGATTATTGATTTTGTGAACTTTGGTTTTGTGGATTATTGATTTTATAAACTCTAGTTTTTGTAAACTCTAGTTTTTGTAAACTTTAGTTTTTGTAACCTTCGGTTTTTGTAACCTTCAGTTTTGTAACGCTCTTCCTTCACAAAACCTTCTTCCTTCACAAAACATCCACTTCTACAATCAACTATAACTTATTCATTAACTCTACATCTTTACCTACTTATTACTTCTTATGCCGAAAAAAGTATGCTTTTTACCTCCCTTACTTTGATTTGAATGCAAACTTTCCTGAGAATTACTTCGAGTAATTGGAGTTCCTTCAGTATCAGAATTATCCTTTGGTTTTCTAGAATGTAAATGAGATAAAATCCTAGGTTTCCGTTTAGTTTCTCCATCACTACTTGATTTATCACCAGATCTATCTCCAGTTCTATCTCCAGTTCTATCTCCAGTTCTATCTCCAGTCATTGAAAAGTCTTCAAACACTCGTGATGAGTTTCTTGAAAGATTAGGACTTGGGAATATCGATTTCTTATGAGGAATATTATCACCATCTTTAGTGTCTTTTTTACCAGCTTCTTTGGCTTTCTTTTTGGCTTTTTCTTGTTGTCTTCTTTCAAGTTTAACTTGTTGTTGATGACGTAATTTCTCTTCTTTTTCAGTCTTTTGTTTCATTCGTTCATCACTTTTAATTAATTGAGTAATTCTCTTATCAAATTCTCGGTTTGTACCCGGTTTATTAAGTTTAGGTTCTGTTTTAGAAGGTTTAAATGGTGTCAATGTAGATATTCCTGTTCTGATACTACTATTGGTTCTAGTTCTTTCAAGATTAGAAGGATCATTTGGTTGAGTTTGCAGTTGTGTTGGTTGATTATTATGAATGGTATCATTTAATGTAAGGGATGAAGAAGATCCAACACTATGTAAAGTTCTTTGACCGTCAAAACTAGACATTTTATTAGTCATTTCTGGTCGTTTTTCTTGGTGGTATTGTTCTTGTTGTTTTCTTTCTTCGGCTTCTTTTCTTAATTTTGATTCTTGTTCAATCTCTTTCATCTTTTCTGACATATCTTCTTCAAAATTCCGTAATAATTCAGTCATTTGTCTGGCATTATTAGCTCGAAGCATCAACTTCAAGTCTGCCACCAAAACCACTGTATCAAAGATCAAGTCAATCACTTCATCATCAGGAATAGGTGATTCTGGGGAGATTAATTGTTCTAAAGTAATCACTGGTTTCTCAGTTTCTTCTGCTGTATTAGCAATCACTTCTGATCGATCAAATATTGACTTTGATCTAGGTCCATAGTTAATCTTACCTAATTCATCTTCCCAATATCCAAGTTTAGTGAACTCATCAGGAGATCCAAGAGGTGATTCATTTAAGGAATCAGGGGGTGAATCAGCATTAAAATCGGATCCTAAATCAGTTCCTGATTCCTTTTCATCGTCAGAACTTGGAGTGTCTTTTTTCTTCTCATTTTCTTTGGTATTACTTTTATCTTTTTCAATCATAGTGTCTTGAGAATCGTTCCCTTTGTCTTCATTCTTTTCACTCTTCTCACTCCTGTCACTTCTTTCACTTCTTTCACTTCTTTCGCTTTTGGCACTCTTTTCACTGGCTCTTCTATCACATTTTCTTGGTCTTTTGGCCGCTTTATTAGACTTCTTTAACAACGCTATATCCAAATACCCATCATCTACAGTATCCATAAACCCTTCATATTCATCCAATGGGAATTCAAACTCTTCATCGTGTTCTATTTGAGTCTCGTATAACAAATCAAAGTAATCCCGTTTTAACTCATTAGCTCGTTTAATAACCCATGATTCTTTACGACCTATTATCCCGTATAACACTTCAGAAATCAAATCATATAACAAAGAAACCCGGTAAAACTTGGCTATGGCTAAATTATCCAATGTTGTTGGTGATAAAGGCCATTTGTTACCCACTTGACCCGTATAAAGATACTCACAGAATGCCTTTATTGTCGTTGTAGGAAAAGGAATGTAAAGTTTCCGAGGAATTAATGACGATTCCATAACAAAGTCACCCGATTCCAAGTTTTCAAAATTAAGAAGAACATTATCAAAAAGAGGTCTTTCTGTATCATTAGATTCTTCAGGGGTGTTTTCCTTTTGGTTAAATTCTGAAACTTTTTCATTCAATGAAGAAAAGCTTTGGTCCAAATTGGATTCCGATGAACTTGGAGTCATTTCAGAGATCCCTGACATGTCAAATCTTCGTTGAGAAGGTCTTAAATTGGGAATTGGAGAACTGTGAAGGTCACCGGGGCTTCCAGAATTGTCTACAGAGGAGTTCCCGGTATTTGTATTGTTGTTCTGGCTTCCAGGACTAATGGCACCGGTTCCAGGACTGGTGCTGGCACCGGAAACAGATGTTCTTGGAGACGTAAATGGAGATCCTCTAGGGGATCTATGGATGGGAATATTTCTTAAAGCAGTTAAAGTATTGATTAAAGAACCTCTTGGAGATGATAAATCATTAGAACTCTTTCTTGAAGAGCTTTTAAACGAAGGATTTGAAGGAACTGCTGGAATTGGTTCATTAGGAAGTGGTAATTGAGGAGGAATCTCTTGTAAATGAGAATTTAATAAAGAATTATTACTTGAAAATGAAGAAATGGAATCTTTACGAACTCCTGGTGAATCAGAAGACGATGTAGGAGGTAATGGAGGAGGAAGTTTCTCTTGAGGATCATGAGATTTCTCTGGTGGGAGGCTTAAAGATTGATCAAATGCAGTATTAGAGCTTTGTTGGAATGGAAGTCTAAACATTGGAGGTTCTTTGGCTCTTTTGGCTGCACTTGGAGGCAGTGATACCGAAGGAGGACTTCTAATATCATCGTCATGATCACGTGATTTATCGGTATCTTTAGAACCACCTGAAGAAACTGAACCAGTCATATAATCAGGTTTCCTATCACCACTGGAAGTGGAGGAAAAAGTGCCTTTGGAAGATAATCGACTTCCCAGCCTTATTGAATCAGGATTAATATCAAGTTTGAGGTTATTATCAAACCGTTCCACTGCAGAAACATAACCTCGGGCTAAGGTTTCTATGAAATAAGCTCCCCAACGTTCTATTAATACCATTAAAGAAGCTGGAATTCTATCACCACTGATGGAAATGATCTCAAAATCAGAAGTATAATCACCATACCGATCTAGAAAGTTTCTTCCTAGCGTTATAGCTGTTGGAGGGAAAACTGATCTTATTGTGGTGACATTATTCAAAGGAGCAGCATAATGAACATATTCACTGAAACTAATAGCCAGAGAATCGCCCAATGGCTCATCAAATTCCTGAGATCCTTTTCGAGATCCTTTTCGAGAAACTTCAGGATCCGTATGAGATCTTTCTCTAGACATTTCTCTAGACATTTCTCTTGATTCTATACCTCCATAAGGTCCTTCAGTTCCATGAGAACCTTCTCCACTATCAGTACTGGAAACACTGACCTCATCAAAGTAAACTCTATTACCCTGAGCATCATGGAAATGACCTCCTCGGGCCAATTCTGAACTGGCCAAGATGTTAGTCACAGGCAAACTTACAGTAATCAAACAACCAAAGTACCTAATGGACGAAGTGGTCTTGGAAGTCATTTGATTACCTACAAGAACAACACGATGATGGCTTTGCCATACAAACCCACCCCAAAACCGATGAGAGCCATAGTCATGATCACAGAAAATGTTAAGTCGAGACCATTTCCCCGTGGGTTTGTTGAAAATGAAGATGGAAATATCGTAATCGTTAGGAAGAAACCCGGTAATGACAATATTTTGACCGAAAAGTCCTCCTGTGGGGTACCGGAGGTTATAGGGAACTATAGGATTATTAGCATCTTGGACTGAAGAGCTTTTCCTATGAACAGGAACTATCTTCCCCAGACGAATTCTATCACCAAGACGGAATGATAATAACGGATTCGGACAAGCACTAGGATCTTTTACTGGAGAATAAATAATCAACGACTCAGAAGCATCAGAATCACCAATATTAACAAGAATGGAATTGAAATAATCAACATTAACATTATAATCATCATCAGTGCTAGCGACATTATTAGGATCTTGTGCAATAGCTCCAGACTTTAACTGCGATACATTAAGGTGGAATTGAGATTTATCATCATTCCCCACATATACTTTATCAACCAAATCAAAGATAATATTGTCATATAAAGGATTGGAATGACTATCTTTACCACCAGCAATAAAGAAGCCAAAATGGTCAGGTTTACCAATAAACCCTAATGAGTTTATAGGGGTTATTTTATGACAATATCTTGGTGTAGGCAGAACACCACCACTATGGATACAATTCCACAACTTAGACTCAAGATTAAATTCCCACAAGTCGTTAGCCGGTGTAAGAGAACCTTCACTAATAATTAATCCTCCAAACACATAAACACAATTGTTTATGGCGGCTATTTCATGAAAGAGTCTAGGACTAGGCTTAACAGCATTCTCTTCCACATCAACTCGAGTCCAAGTCTTATCGATCAAATTAAGATAAAACAATTGATCAGAAAGATAATCAGAAAACGTTCTTGATTTAGAATTGTTGTTTAATTTGTCCAAAAATGTAGACGTAATCTCCCCAATACTAAGCTTAAATAGCTCTAATCCTACAGTAAGTCCACCAAAAGTGAAGATAAACGAGTTGTACAAAGCCGACGCAGAACCTGTTCTGACGTTTAAATTGAGTCGTTCATCTTTTTCTGTAGGCGGAAGCTGTAGATTATGACATGATGAAGATATTGGAAGAAATGACGGCATATTGACATCAAAGCAATACTAGATTGGATAGTATTGTGTTTGTGTGTACTTGTATTTGTGTTTGTGTTTGTGTGTAATGTGTAATGTATTTGTGTGTTTGTGTGTTTGTGTATTTGTGTTTGTGTACTTATAACTTTAATTGTCAATATTTCTATTGTATTACACGGGAAACGTCTTTTTATTGGTTCTGGCGGTAATGAATAAGATTGTGATATATCAATCTAAGGATCTGTGCGGGTAATGAGATGGAGGGGGTCGTGGCGCGGCAGATTGTTTTGTGGTCCCGGCGAAAGGGGAAGTGAGAAGGGGAAGTGAGAAGGGGAAATGAGAAGGGGAGAGTGTACAAACAGAGAGGGGGTGTACAAACAGAGAGTGAGAGGAAGTGAGTACGAACATAAAGTGCGTATACAAACAGAGAATACAAACATAAAGTAATACAAACAGAGAATACAAACACAAAGTGACACAAACATAAATACAAACCCATTGACAGTTATAGATTGAACTTAATACTTGGGTTTTGATCTTGGGCTTGAGCTTGGGCTTGAGCTTGTGTACTTGGCTCTTTGTGTACTTCGAAGTGTTTGTAAATTTTGACTCTTTGTAAACCTTCTGTCTTTTTTTGTAAACTTTCAACATTTATATGTTTAAACTTAAATCTTTATACCTTTCTTTTTGTACCTTCTCTCCTTCATTTCCCATGCGAATTCTACTTCATACTTTTTGCAGCATTTAAACATTGCTTCCACACCAAAATACAAACTCTACATAAACTACACAAAAAAAAACAACTCCCAAACCTCTTTTCATCCAATTACACAATCCAACCCCACCACTACCACCACCTCCCATCTCCATCATCTCCATCATCCCTTCCCTTCCCTTCCCTTCCCTTCTCTTCACTATCTTCTCCCCCCTCGCACGACCCCCCTATTGACGCCCAATGAGGTAATACCAGGTTATCGCTGGCCCACTACATGCAGGAAATTTCATCATGCAAAACTCTCACCCTTTTTAAAAGTAACTTTTCATTTCTCCTTGATTTTAAACTTTGTGTTTAATTCACTAATTCTATCATGTCAGACGTTGTAGAACCAAAAGCAGATAATGCTTCTACAACATCAACCAATAACAATGGATCATCAAGTCAATTGAAGAAATTAACCTCGGAATCTAAATGGAAGTCACCATTTAGAAGTGGAGGTTCTAAGAAGAACTTGCACAAAGAGTTTAAGGATGATAATTTAATTAATAAAGTGTCTGTGCCAAAGAAGTTTGCAAGTCATCCTACATTAGATAAGGAGAAGAAGAAGAAGGAAGAAGAGAAGAAGAAGCAGAAGGAAGAGAAGAAGAAGAAGGAGGAGGAGGAGAAAGAGAAGGAGAAGGAGAAGGAGGAAGCAAAGGATGAAGAAGAAGAAGTAACTTCTAAAGCTGAAGAAAAAGAAGAAAAAGAAGAAGAAGAAAAAGAAAAAGAAGAAGTAACTTCTAAAACTGAAAAAGAAGATGATGTAACTTCTAAAGCTGAAGAAATAACCTCTAAAAAGGAAGAAGTAGTTGCTGATACTGATGAAAAATTAGCCGCCGAGACTCCAGAAGAAACTCCAGAAGAAACTCCTGCCGCCAAAGACTCTACAAAAGACTCCACTGTTGATAAAACTAGTGACAACATTGACGATGACAATATTACAGAACAAGTTAAACAAACTGCCATTGAAATCGTTACTCAACCAGAGTCTAAATTTCAACCAATTGAAGCTCCTAATCAAGAAACTTTAGATCAATTAAAGGATAAACCTAAATTATTACAAAGATATCAAGAATTAAATACTGCAGCTGTTGGTTCAGTATCTCGTAAATTGGATGATCCTAAGAAAGTTATTGATTTAGGTAGTGGTTTAAAGATGTCTCAAGAACAATTATTAGAAATTGCTGCTAAAAGAGTTGCTCCTGTATTAGGTAATATTAATGATGAAGTTAATAAAACAAGAAATGAAGATGATATTAAACATCAAGAATCTATTGATGCTAAAGTTGCTTCTCATGAAAAGAAATTAACTCATGATTTCGATAAACATGTTAAAAAACTTGATAAACTGAAAGCTAAATTTGATGGTGATGTTGATAAAAAACTTGAAGAAATAGCTAAACAAATGAACAATAATGAAGTTAGTGCTGCTAATTTTGAAAAGACCACTTTAGAAGAAATTGAAACCGCAAAAAAAGATTTCGAAACCAGAGAACTTAATGCTGTTGAACAACATGGTACTGATAAAGAAACTTTAATTAAAAACCATGAAGAATTAGTAGCTACAAAAGATCAAGAATTAAAAGATACTAAGGATAATCAAGAAACTACTACTCAAGAAATTGAAGCTTTACAAGATAAAAAAGTTGAATTAAATGATTCTAACTCTAAACTTTCTACTGATCTTGAAGAATTAACTAGTAAAGTTGATGCTAAAGTAGCTGAATTAGAAAGTTTAAAGGTCAAATTGAATGAAAATAATAGTACTATTGATAAAAACTCTTCTACTAAAGAAGAATTAAATCAAAAGATTGAAACTGCTAAAAATGGTTTGGCTGAAAAACAATCCAAACATGATAAATTATCAGCTGAATTAGGAATTTTAGCCGGAACTTTAAGTGCTTATGCTGCTAAATTGACTTCTATTAAAGGTGATAAGGAAAAACATACTTCTAAATTATCTGAAGCCAAAAAAGCTTTTGTTGATTGGGAACAAGAAAAATCCGATGTAGCTAAATCCGTAGCTTTAGAACATGAACGTAAACGGGCAGAAGCAGAAGAAGCTGCAGAAACATCTAGACTTGAACAAGAATTGGAAAGAAAGAGAATTGAAGAAGAAGATGAAACCAAAAAAATTCAAGCAGAATTAGCTAAACAAAAGGAATTACAAGAAAAGGAAAGACTTGAAAAAGAAGAATATGAAAAGAATAAAAATGATCCAGAATTCCAACGTCAATTAAGAATCAAAGAAAGAGAATCAGAACAAGAAAAATTAGAACAAGAAAAAGCTGAAAGTGATAATTTATATCAACAACGTAAAGCCAAAGAAGAAGAAGAAGCTAAACAATTACAACAAGAAATTGAAGAATTAAAGAAACAACAATCAGCTAAAGCTGAAGAAGAAAGATTAGAAGCAGAAAGAATTGCTGAATATAAATTATCAGAAATTGAAAAATTAAAACAAGATCATGAAGCTAAAATGAAATTAATTCAAGAAAGATTAGAATTTGAAGAATTACAAAAAACAAGATTAGTTGAAGAAGTTGATAATTTAAAGAAAATTAGAGAATTAAGAGAAGAAAAGGCAAGATTACTGGTAACTCAAGATACTAAAATTGATGATATTCAAAAATTAATTGAAGATAGAGAATTAGAAGTTACTAGATTAACTGAACAAATCAAATATGATGATGATGAACTTAAAAATTCTCAAAAGGCTTTACATTCAAGTCAATCAATTGTTGAATCTGTTCCTGATAAAGTTCCAAAAGATGAAGTGGAATTAAATAAAGAAACCAAGCCTTTTTTAGCAACTAGCAATGATTTTTCAGCCAAATCTGAAGAAGGAGCCAGTTCTAAAAAGGCAGAGGAGAAGAAGAAGGAAAAGTCTGATAAAGCACCTGCTGCTGCCACTGCTGCCACTGCTACAGGAGCTGCTATTGCTACAGGAGCACCTGCTGCTGCTGCTGCTGCCACCACTAATAACACTTCAGAACCACCACAAAAACGGTCTAATAGTTTAAAAAAAGGATTCAAAAAATTCTCCAAAAGATTCAGTAGTGAACCAAAACCTCCAAGTTCTCAGAAATCATCTTCTACCTCTGGAACTAAAGTGGATAACAAACAATCTAATGAAAAAGCCACCAACATCTCCAATCAACCAAAAGGGTTATCTGATGTCAAATCAACAGTAACTGCTTCTGGATCAGAATATGAAACTTATTCCATCTATGAAGAAGTGTCTGATTCTGAATACAACAAAAACAAAGACAATCCAGATTACTTTGAAGTGACACCAGAAGAACTTGAAAAGAACAAGGCCAAGATGTCGAATTACATATAAGAGAAGAGAAGAAAAGAGAAGAGAAGAAAAGAGAACAGAAGAAGAGAACAATAACAGAAAAACTACAAAAACTACAAAACCTTTAAAAATCGCTTGTTTTATTTGTTTCATATAGTTTAATTTCATTGTATTATTTTGAATATATATAAATATCTATACATTATCATCAAAGGTTGTATCAAAGGTTGTTAAACCTTGTATCAATCAAAAGTTGTTTTCTTACCAGAACCAGGAACAATAGCTGCACTGGCTCTTTGAGCATTAGCTAATGCTATAGATGATTTTTGTCTCTTATCAGGGTAATCATCATATCTCGGCTTAGGTCTATGTTTGTGTGGAGGGGCAGTAGTAGTACTATTACTACTACCACTATCACCACTATGATCAATCTGTCTATGGCTATAATCACCTTCTTCATAACTATTATTACTATTATTACTAGCTTCTATAGCATCAAGTTTCCTCTTATTAGGAGTTCTCTTAGATCTATCTTCACCAAATTCTAACCTTAATGGTCTATTGATTAACTTCTTAGCTAATTTCGATTTCAAAGCAGTTGTAGGTCCTGTTTCATCTTTAAAGTCAATAAAAGCAAATCCTTTACATTTCCCAGAATCTTCAAATGTAGCCATTCTTATCTTGACAATATCACCACAATGTCTAAAATGTTCTTCCAAAAGATCATCCGTAGTGTCAAAAGACAAATTCCCCACAAATAAGATTCTAGAAGGAGGATTTTTGGATAATGAAGTTGAATCTTCAGACTTTTCTGGTCTTCCTTCAAAGGAATGAGCATCTTTAATTAATAAATTTCTACCATTTAATTGTGATTCACTTAATGAAAGAACACTTTCAACTTTTTCTTGATCAGGTAAATCAACATAACAAAACCCTTTAATGTTGTTTCCCTTTTTAGGCATATTGAGTCGAAGAATATGACTTTCTTCAACTTTATCACCAAAATTGGCAGTTTTGGCGGTTATAAATTTAACAATATCTTCTCTTTGTGTATCAAAAGATAAATTCCCAATCCATACTCCATATTTAGATCTTGATGATTGTTTTTCTTTGGCTTCTGCTTCTTGTTTTTCTTGTTCTGTTGTAGGTTCTGGCTTTGGTGGTGGATGTTTGGCTTTAATTTTATCCAAATTAAGTTTCCCTTTTTTGAGTAAACGTTGTTGTTTTTTGTTTAACGGAATATCGGCATTTAAATTGATTTCAATTTCTTCTAATTCCGCTTGTTTTAATTTCTTTTTTTCTTCTTTTCTTATCCGTTTTTCATTCTTTGATTCTTCTGCCATTGTGGTTTATAGAGGTTTTCTATATCTCATCGCATTAAATTGAGTTTACGCAGTGGAGTTGGTTATGTGCAGGTGTAGGGGAGTATATGTAGGATATGTGTTCGCTATGCAGGATATACCACTCAAACTACTAATGGCACTATATGCAGTACACTTACCTCAGTCATATAACTCCCTATTAAAAACGGTGACAATTTGGTGGAATTAGCTTAGAGTTGGACAGGGTCTAGAGCCACTCAAGGAAATACTCTAGACACTTTCCCTGCTCAAAACAAAAAGATTTGAAAGAGTTAGAGTTGGTTTAGTAAAAGCGGTTAGGACACTCCCCTTTCATTTATATACAGGAAACATATACCAATAATCATAAAAACCTACCAAATTTACTACAATTCTACTAAAAATGTTACAGAAAGTATTAAAAAAGAAAGTGTATTGTATACAGTATCAGTACATATCTACACCAAATAACTTTATATAAATTAATCTTCATCCCCAGTTTCCACCCAAATCCATTTTCTCCATAATTCACCAGCTTCATTGATTATATTATCCATAAAGTCAATAGAATGATTATCAGAAGAATCATTACTGATGATATTAGAATGGATAGTATGAGAATTGGAAGAAGGTTGTTGTTGCTGTGGTGGTGGTGGTGGTGGTGGTGGTGGATTAATGGTGGAACCAGGAGTACTAGATGCAGTTGATGAGATATTATAATTGGAATTATTATCAATTGGAGATGAACTAAGATTGGATTTTAGTGTGGGGGAAGTACTATTAACGGTAGAAGATCTTGAAGAACGAGATATGGCTTCTTCTTCACGTTTTCTATCAATTTTTTGTTTAAAGATTTGATACTTATTGGTTAAGTTATAGGAAGTAGTTGGTAATCGAGACAAATATTGACGAATTTCATGTTGATCCAATTCAATTAAAGTGTTTTCTTTTGATTTCATTAAAGATATAGTAATGAATAATAATTGAATATGAGGATCAACACTAGGAAATGGAATAATTCCATCATCATTGTTTTTATCACTAGACGTAACATCATTTCTTATTGATAAATTCTTTATCAAATCACTAAAAGAAGAAGATCTTTCACCAAATTTGGAAGGAAATACTTCATCATTATCATTATTGGTATTATTTATAGACCAGAAATTATCAGCTCCTAATTTTTGTACCAAATCTTCTCTTAAATGTAATACTTCTTTATAGTTACGAGATTTATTTCTAATCTTATAACCTAATAATAAATCCCAAATTCGACCTCTATCAAGACGAGACCATACTTTAGAACCACAATATTTAAGCCACCATATTAACCATTCATCATCATTACTACCAAACTTATTTAAAATCTGTTCTTCACTAAAATAACTTGATAATTCCGGTAATAACTTTCTAAATAAATAGATAAACAATGTAACTCGTTCTTCAATTAATCCTCCATGTAAAGGTAAAGTATTTAAAATCTTATCATTATCAAGTTGAGATGACGCTTTAAAGCTCTTTAAATCATGGTTTCTTTTCGGTGGTGGACAATGTAATAATACCAATACTAATCGTTCATAAACATCATAAAATGATAAATTAATAATATCATATTTATCATTAATTAAATCTTCAAGAAATTCATTCAATCCTGGAATACTATCAATATAATTAGAATAATCCGTCAATACATTTTTGATACTACTATTATTTTCTGAAGAATCTCTTCCTACTAAAACCCAAGGAGTTTTTGGAATAGGAGGAAACCATTCTGCTAATCCTAAAGCAATCCATGATAAAGCAGAATCATATTTAATGATTTCTCCCCATTTATTAATGAATTTTAGTATAGCATGTTCCATTATGGAAAAGATTTGGGTTTCTATTTCGATCTGAGGTCTTTCTTGATTCAGAATCCAATTATTGGAGTATTTAAGTCTTTGAATGTATTTGAGAAGGTCTTTTTTAACTTGAGAATCGGAAGAAGAAGATGATTCTGTGGATGATGTTGGAGATGATGAGGAGGAGGAGGATGATGATGAGGAGGAGGAGGATGATGATGAGGAGGAGGAGGATGATGATGAGGAGGATGATGATGATGATGAAGAAGAAGAAGAAGATCTCGATGTCCTGGATTCATCATTAGACATCTTCGCCGATTCATCACCTTTATTACCTTCATTTTCAGGACTTTCATTCCGTTCATTCCGTTCATTTCGTTTATCCTTTCTAACAGCTTCATTATCAGGTTGAATAAAAGGATTAACCACAAAAGGATGATACTTTAACAAAATAGGCCATATTTTAAACCTCAAAAATGGCGGTAATCCCTTTTGTCTCGCTATTAACGCCAATCCATGATGATTCTTCTCTTCAAGGTACTCCTTACACAAGTTGAATAGCTCCAAATCGTAGTTAAACGATGGCTTTTTGTCAGACATTGTGATAGGATTATGGGGTTAAAATCAATATAACACTAATTTAAGTTACTTAAGGTAATGTTGACAAGGATTCTTTGTAATGTTGACGAGGATTCTTTGTAATGTTGACGAGGATTCTTTGTAATGAGTAATATTTAATGAGTAATGAGTAACTAAAACATCACTTTTGAAGAATAAATGCAAATGAAGGAAAATGAAAATGAATATGAATATGAAAATATAATCTATGATAATCAACTATGAAAGGATAATCAACTATGATAATCAACTATGATATAACACAAAATAATATAAAAAAAAAAGAATAAATTATTTCCTCTTTGTAATCTCCAGTTTCTTTTTACTTTAGATTAACAAAGTTTTCTATCTTTATCCGTGGAAGATTCCGTTCGACAATAGATCTGAAAGCTCTTACGATCAATTTCTACAATGAGAGAAAATTTCACAATACTCGGTTCAAAGTCACGAGGAGTAAGGCTTTTTCTTTGGGTAATCGGCTCTCCGGGTGGTGGTCGTGGCCGAACCTCGCGACATTTTCCGTCGTGTGTCGTCGCCTGTTCTGGTTGTGACAACTTGCTTTTTGTGGCTGCCATTTCCTAATTAGCAACAGAGAGGAAAAAAGAAATTTATGTGACCTATCGCACTTTTATATAAAAGGGGTGGGAATTGCCACAGATTATAAATTATATAATATATCTTTTTTTTTAAAGAAGTTACATCAATTGATAATAAATAATGCAAATTTTCGTTAAAACTTTGACTGGTAAAACTATCACCTTAGAAGTTGAATCTTCTGACACCATTGATAATGTTAAATCTAAAATCCAAGACAAAGAAGGAATTCCACCAGACCAACAAAGATTAATCTTCGCTGGTAAACAATTAGAAGATGGTAGAACTTTATCTGATTATAACATCCAAAAAGAATCAACTCTTCACTTAGTCTTAAGATTGAGAGGTGGTATGCAAATTTTCGTCAAAACTTTAACTGGTAAAACTATCACCTTAGAAGTTGAATCTTCTGACACCATTGATAATGTTAAATCTAAAATCCAAGACAAAGAAGGTATTCCACCAGACCAACAAAGATTGATTTTTGCCGGTAAGCAATTAGAAGACGGTAGAACTTTATCTGATTATAACATCCAAAAAGAATCCACTCTTCACTTAGTCTTGAGATTGAGAG